>JANFAE010000193.1:0-188426 GCA_024613145.1 Pisolithus marmoratus
ACTGCCATTTCTTCTCTCCAGGTTCTGCCGCTAGGCGGGGCTCATAACCTAAAGGAGGTTGTTGCTATTGGCAGAGGGAACCTGGAGAAGACTGTAGGGTAACCTCAGTAGTCTGGCAAGCTACTATTATATTAGTATGTACCTGTAGGGTAACTACAGGGTATCAGTAAGTAGGAATGGACCTAAGTAAATGGTACTCACCCTCAGTAGTCTGGCAAGCTACTGAGGGACTAGGAAAACTATCTAGTACTATGTGCGATGCAAGGTGATTATGTAATCTAGCAAACACGTGCCAACAATGGCCAGTTGCATAATAATCCAACAGACACAACCAAGGAATATCTAGTGAAATAGGCATCAAGGAAGAAATGTCATATGCAGCACAATGATGTGAACACACAATGCCGGCAATGCCCAGGAGGAGCAAAATCCCAAAATGCTCAGATCCAAACAACCAGGCACAGATACATGTCATATGGATAATATAGTAGTCATCAGAGTCACCCTTTTTTTTAAATTTTAATTTACAATTTGATGTACTGTCCTGTGTTGCACTATTCTATCTGACAACCCGCTGACTTGGGTCTCCTGGCCCGCTCCCCCTCACCAGTGCGCGAATGCCCTACTGGCAGAGCTTATGCTCCCCAGCAGTCCTCCGATGGCCACTGGCCGGTCCTGTGTTGGAATCGCCGTCAGCTGTCCTCGCTTCCGCTGTCATAGTCCTGCGCGTCCTCCTTGCAACCCCAAGAACACCTGCGCACGCGTGGACCATCCAGTTTAACGATACGCTTGCCCATTTACGCAAACTGATCCCTTACATCTTCGATCCCGTCACAGACGCCGAGATAATCGTGTCGTAGGACCTTTGTTACATGTCGAATGGATGGACCGCTATTATGTCGTCGAACAAGGATAATGGAAGGCCAGAGAAACTCCTGTGTTGCTAGAGCCCGTCGAGCACCTTTTTGAGGTGCAAGTAGCGGTAGACTTGAGAACGACCGCGGGCAACGGGTCCGGAACTCAGAGGTGGCATGAGCGGCTCGGATCTCTGCGTCTTCTCCATACTACAGGACGGGTTGAATTTTGATCCTTTGTTGCGGGTAGGTACATTTCTTTTGCAGCACAACTTTGTATTTCTTACTCTTTACCACCCGTGTTCCACAGTACGAAGTCTCCACCAACACGGAGCTCGTGGGTTTACTGATAACCCTAGCATATGTTCCGGGTGCAGAGTGCGTCCTTCAGGAACCTTGTACACGATGTAATAGATTTATTTTGTGGATAGCGTTCGTTGACAGTGAGGTCTACTTATGCAGGTACACAGGATGATAACAATGCTTTTGGATGTGCCATATCCAGTGTATACACTACACGCTGCGTGCGTCTTGTTGTCGTGGGACGCCCAGCCGATGATGCGTGGCCCCCAAATCGCCATGTTGAAGGGTTTTGTTGACGACTAAAACAGCGAGATGGGAGGATATGGATTCTTTAATACTTTCAACTGCTTGGTCCCTTTTGAAGTGGTGGGTTCCTGGAGTATCTACGACCTGCGTCGAGGAAGTTCATGGCTTTGTGCAGGTATTTCGCATCATGCACAGCACACACCCAGGAACTGAGAAACGGCGGACACCTCGGAAACATCGGTTAGTCGGTTGCATCTGGCAACATACATCATCAAGTATACAGTCGAATCACGTGGTATGTCTGAATGCCCTCCCATGAAAAGGGGAATCGGGCGGATTGGCGAGGTGGACAGCCATCACTGAGGTTCTTTCACCGAGAACAGCTGGACCACTGACTTAAATGACAAAGAGAGTCACCAGAATTTTTGCCCTTTTGTAGCCTCGCGGGGCAGGATGAACCTTGTAGAGTAGGTGATATATCCAGTCATACCTAGAACATGATGGCGAATGCAGGGTATAACTACTAGAATCACACCTCTCCCTCTCTTCGCAGCGCCGTAAGCTTATCATGGACCGGAACAGCAGTGATATCGACAACACCTTCGCGTACGTCGAGATGTCTTTCTTCCGCCTTTTGAGCTTCGTCCGTCCTCCGAAAGCTTCGGCAGATTTGCAAACTGGAGAGCATTGACAGGCGCATGTGACTCGACACTTGAACCTCCAGATCGAAGGTGTTGCCTGGTGTTCAGCGATGCTAGAAGCGAGTTGGCATATACTATTCAGTGGTTAGATGGGGAATGCTGTACATGGCGTCCAGGGAACGAAAACTGACATCTTCCCATGATGAGGTTCAATCCCATCGTCCATGCAGATTGGTCATCAATGTCCTGAAGGAAATGTGAGTCCGTAGTGACCCATCTTGCAAAAGGCCATACATACCACGACGACTTGGGCGATGGCGACCAGCCTACCATGAAATGCCTTAATCAGGTTACAGTTACAAACGAGAGATGGATGAAACTTACAAAGTCAGCACACACACCGGTTCACAGCATATACAATAAGTGTGTTCAAGAGACGCTTGGTTCTAAGCAGGGTTCATTAGGAATGAACTACTGAAACGGACTGAAGTCACCTTGGGACTACGGAGCACGCCCCATGATCATGTAAAAGTACGCAGAGCGACACCGTAATCAACAGCTCAGCTAGCATCACGGCCGACACACCAGGTACTACGGTGAAGAACTGGGAATAATGATTCGTGAGCCGTTACACCAATCCCTCTGTCAACGAAATTACCTGAGACCGCGAAACAAAGCTGGCCTCGTTATTGACAAGCCTAAGGGCGGAAATCAGTACTTCAACGGAAACGGTTGAACAGGCTGTTGTACGTCACAACAACTGCCACTGCTTCTTGGTTAAAGTAGGCTTCTCGTGATGAAGGAAAACCACAAACCTACGCCAAACCCTGTTGCAATATGTTTAGAAATTCCTCGCAAGCGCAATAACAAACCCACCAAGGTGTACCAGTACCAATAGTATCTATCATGACCCCGTCACTGGACGACACCTCCACCATCACAAGTGAATTTACTCACAATTGGGGCGATCACCAGCCACCTCAAGTTTCGGCGATAAACTGAATACCGTCAACAAAGTCTTAAGTCAGAGGGCGAACGTAACATACGGTAATATATTTTATGTGTAAAGAAGCTAGTGACGTTCAGTTTAAGAGGTTTAACCTGAAAAAAGAGTGTTCACTTACAACAGAACTATGGCAATCACAAATAACTGAAATACAGTTAAAATCCCATAAATGAAGGCTAGCGAGACGAAGGGAACGTACATTCACTAGAAGTGACACCTTAGCAGGGGATATATTCGCAATCAGGGCCTTCTCTTATGATAGAAAACTGGGTCTCCGTACTGGGAACGACCTAGTATCAAGTCCCATCAGCGGGAAGCAGCTTTGAAACTAAAGGCATACGAACCAGACAATATACTCCAGACTCATCGGGTTTCCGTAATTGGTTATCTGCAATGATTGAGCACGACGGTTAGAAGGATTGAACGGACGCTTCGGTCTCACTAAGTAGTAATACAACATATGACACACTAATCGCCCTGTTAGCCATGCATTCACGTGGACACACCAAATACTCACTGAACGAGACATGTAGCGTATCAAGAATCCTGAATTCGCCTAAGCAGATTTGACGGCTACCCCAACGTAGCCTGACTCACCATACCGCAAAAACAATCAACTTTATGGCCGAGGCGTCCTCAGAGTAGTGCATGTAATACACATAAGTCTGTATAACCAGTAAGCACGTCACGAGTCGGACCATCCGAATAAGGCGTCCCTGGAGAGTTGTTATGCCATACAACCTTTGACGTGAAACATGGACATCAGAGGTGATATGCGATAAAATCAAGCAAAGCGATACATACATGGCAGAGAGCAAACCACTGATGAGGGTAACACCTACCGGGAGCAAATCAGCAGACGAGACCACACTGGGCTATGAAACCCACCAAAATCGCCCGGGATGCCCATGTCGCTTCGGTAGCTTGTATTACACGAACCGGTGGGCAAAACTCGTTGCGTGGATGGAGAGACAATGGAGGGTGGCGATAGCTTACCGAGCTGACAATGGAGTAAACCCGTCTTATATTTTGAACAAGAAGGGCTGCGTTGATATGATCGGGAGAAGCTGGCGTTGCCCCGAGCGGCGCACTGCATTTCACATGGTAGACTGAATCGCCGAAGTATGCCCTTCATCCCATCTCCATCAACGATATGATGGGGGCCGGAAAAAATATGTAACTCCGATAATTTCGCATGTAGTCACACTGCCTATTTTCGGTGTTGGGGAGACTTGCGGTCCAAAGATGTTGATTTGAGTTTGTATGCACATGAAAGATGATGCCGAGTCCAAACCTGTCTAGGTTAAGAGATAGACAGCTTAGAATGAACACTGAGGCAATAAGATGTAAGTAGCACGGTACCATACGATGGTCTTCTGTGTAGCCTTTAGTGACCAGGTCAGGGGAGACCCCCACACCTGACTAGAACTCCCACGTGGAGCCAGAATTGGCGATTCTTCCGGCTGCTTTTCAATAACATACCCCTGGCTGCCGCGGAGGTAGAAGGAGAGGGTAGTACGTAGTACGATGTCATGTAAAGCCATATTCACCTACCCGGATACGATCAAACACTGCCCACAACTGACTCCCCTTGATCATAGTAACGGCTGCCGATGCGGCAGTATCGTCGTTTGACGAACGTACATCGGTGCTACAATGTGTAAACACATGACTGCCACCTCATCGCCGCCCAGGCAGACAAGTTGCTGAACTCTTTCGTGGCGGAAAACTAGACCATGGCAAGACTTAGCGTAAATCGCAACCTTAAGGGACCGTCATGGGGTAAAAGGAGCGGCTTGCAGGTCACCGTAGGAAATGTTTCGTACCACCTACATCATTTCAACCGCGTGGCGGACGCAGCGTAAAACTACTAGAATTACACCTCTCCCTCTCTGTGCAACATCGTAGTCTTATCGAATGCCGGTTCAGTGCTGATATCAATAACAGCCACTTCGCGCACACCCAACTGCCTTCCTCCATCCCCACAATGACCTACATCCCCCGAATGATTTGGCAGGTTGGAGAACTGAACAACACCGAGGTGCAGATTGGACACAGCATCTGAACTCTGCGACCGAAGGTATTGCTGGGTGTTTAGCGATGCTAGAAGCGAGTTGGCATATACTATTCGACAGTAAGGTGGGATGTTCTGCACATCGTGCCACGCATGGAAGACTCGCGCTTTCCAAGGATGAAGTTCATACCCATGGCCCATGCATTTTGGAGTCCAACGGTCTAAAGCAAGTGTGAGATTGGCATAGCGGCCATGCAATATGTCATACGTACTCCAACAAGGTCGGCAATGGAAACGAGACTACCACGAAAAGTCTGAATCAAGTCATAATTACAAACCAAAGAACGATCAAACTTACCAAATCAGCACACACCGGTTAACAGCATAAATGATGAGTGTGTTTAAGAGACGCTTCGTTCTGAGCAGGGTCCGTTAGCATTGAGTTATTGATCATGGGAGACTAGAGCCACCTTGGGAACGCGGAGCCGGAGCTGCTGTTATAGAAAAGTATGCAGAGTGATATGGTAATCAGAACGTCACACAGAACTCCGGTGACCCCACAGGGTATGTAGGTGGAAAACTTGGAATAGTAACTCGTAATCCGGTGCACCAATGTTTCCGTTAACGAGCTTACCCTAAACTGTATAGCGACGCTACTCGCATTATTGACGAACCTACGCGCATAGCATCAGTATTTCAGCGAAGATGGTTGGATAGAATGCAGTACATCAAAACAACTATCCCTGCATGTTGATTGGAATAAGTCTCACGTAGTAGAGGAACAGTACACACCCATGCCAAACCCTGTTGAAAAATCATTAGAAACCACTCGTGAGCGCAATTCATAAGAGAACCTCACCGAAGCTAGCTAGTAGTAGTAGTCTCTACGATGACCATGTCACTGGATGATACCTTTTCCAACACAAGTAAATACACTCACAATTGGCGCGGTCACCAACCACCACCTCATTTGGCGGCGACAAACTGAATACCAATTAACAAAGTCTTGAGTAGCAGGTCGAGCATGACATACGGCAATATATTTTATGTACAAAGAAGCTAGCGATAATGGGTTTGTGAACATCGACATGCAAAAAAGTGTCACTTACATTTGAACTATGATAATCACAAATAACTGGAATACAGTTAAAGTATTATCATAAAGGCTAGTGAGATGAAGGGGACGCACATTGACCGGAAACAATGCCTAAGCAGGGGAAACATTCAAGATCAGGTTGTATAAAATTGGGTCTGCGTACTGGAAATGACCTGCCATGTATCATCAGGAGGAAGCAGCTTTGGAATGGAGGGCATACGAACCAGACAATATACTCCAAACTTATCGGATCACCGTAATTAGTTATCTGCAGTGATTGAGCACGACGGTTACAACGAGTGGGTGCTTTGGTTTGACCAGGTAGTAATACAACATATGACACGCTGTAGGCGCGGCAAGGCCCCTACTAAGAGATTTGATAGAAGAAGAGGTCGGGAAGGTGTTGGGAGCTGAGGGAGAGGTTTCGAGGGTGGAAGGAGTGGTTTCGAGGGTTGAGGAGGTGGCTTTGAGGATTGAGAGGAGCGAGGGGAGGAACTTAGGAGTGTGGCGGGTAATGTGATGACTAAGCGCGTGAGGAGTTTGGGGCGCGAGAGTCATGTAAAAAAAAAAAAAAACCTACACTTCTGTGCATTCGTTGTAGAGCAAGTAGCCCAAGTCTGGGGCGAAGCTCGAGAGTCATTGTGCCTTTGCTGCATATATGCTTTTAATGGCCTTTCTCAGTGTCAAATTCTAAGTCCAGTCTTCATTTCTTGGCACCAACTTAGTACCTGAGCTGTCTGGGTTTCGAGAACCCTCTTCGAGGACGAAACGAGACTCGCAACACTTCTATTCTCTGTGTTCCCTGGTCCTACAAACTAATTCCCTACATCTGGAGCCCACCGCGAGGGGGTTCTTTGTTAATCCAGCACCAGGTACTAGCCACGCAGAACTGCCATGTGTACAGCCGACAAAATGTATGGTACACTACGACACGAAGCAAAGGACACGAGAAGCTACTGGGTAGATGACAGGGCCCACAGAAGCTACGAGGCACTGGAAAGGGTGCCGACAGGCACGGAGAGAAGACCGACTTACCACGAGGAGCGCTATGAGAGAGGGCGATGGTATGGACATTCGAGCCCACATGACGTTTATTCTAGGAACCACCCTGTCGTGCACTCTCGGTCTCGTTCTAGAAGACACGTGCAGGGAAGCTCGTACTCGTATACAGCGCAGCAGCCTCGGGAGTACTCCCCTCCTCGTTCAACCAGAAGATCCCCATCTCGAAACCACCACCACCATTTTGTCGATTCGCGCTATTACCCTCGTGCAGAGTCTCGTTCTTACGGTAGACCCTCGTACGGGCAGGGTGAGACACGCGAATACACCCCTGAATCAACCAGATCGAGGAGCAGGGAGAGAGGGATGTTAGGTATGAGGGATGAGCGAGATAAATGGTCATACTCGCGAGAGAGACAGGATGAGAGAGGAGAGCGGCATCATGGAGAAACAGAGTCATACCGCAGGCACGAAAGGTCAGAGGGGCAAGCGGTCCTCGAGATGTTAGGTCGAGGAGCCATGGGCTCTCGCACGCCAGAGCCGCTCGATGGGATGCCGAGTCGAAGATCGAGCAAGGCGCCAAAGTTCTCAGGTAAAGCACGAGACCTCGTAACTTACCTGAACGAGATCCAGTATCTATGCCAGCTAGCAGGGTGCAAGAGCGAGAAGGAGTGGATCAAATGGACGTACTGGTACCTTGATGAAGACACCGCGTCCCTGTGGAGTAACACCCTAGGGTGGAGGATGACGGAGTGGAACGACTTCATCACGAGGCTGATAGGCCTGTACCCCAGTGCCTCGAAACTAGAAGAGTTTGTCAGGGAGGACTTGTATAACCTCGTAAGGGCACAAAGAAAGAGGGATTTTGAGACGGAGGAAGACCTTGGCGAGTATCTTCGCAAGTACAAGTTGATCACGTGGTACCTTTACTCGAAGGGCAAGATCACCCCAGGCAACTACGACAGTTACATACTCGAAGGCCTCGATCCAGAGTTGAAGTGAGAGGTGTTGACCAACCTGAAGCTTCGTTACAGTATACGCTCGCACGACGATCCCTGGCCTCTAAGATACATTGTGGACGAGCTGAAGTTCCTCGTTAGGGATCAGTTCGAGACAGCGAGGAGTAGGGCTTCGAGGACAAGAGAGGCGCAGCCCTCGAGAAGCGAGCCAGTGACCAGGGTATGGCAGGATCTGGCTCAGAAGCAGCCGCAGGTATGGGTCGAGGTCGAGGTGCAGAGGGTGTCGTCCTACCAGGATAAGGGTACTCACCGGTTCATGAGTGATGTCCAAGGGGCGAGCTTGGCATCAGCGCCGGCAGCGTCAACAGCCCAGATCAAGGTGACTTCGACAAATGACGAAAGCGAGCCAGAGTATGACTTCACTGGAGCCGAAGAAGAAGCATCGAGCACGCAGGTGTCAAGTGTGGAGTTCAAGGTGACGAGAGCCCAGAGTTATCGAGGCTTGTCAATGCCACTCTCATTCATGGAGGTGGAGCACGCAGGTCAGGTCACAACCGAAGGGATTCTGGATGGTGGATCACAGGTGGTCATCTCGAGGAAAGAGATAGCGGAGGCAGTACAGCTTCCCGTCGACAAGGAAGGCTGTGTCGGGATAGAGAAGCGAGGAGAAGGCGAGGGACTGGCGTCGAGGGTGTTATCGAGAGTTTCGAGGGTTGAAGCACAGGTATCGAACGAGAGGGAGAAGCAAGGGGAAGATGAGGTGTTGGCATCGAGGATGTTGTTGGAAGTTTCGAGAGTCGAAGAGCAAGTTTCGAGCGAAGAGCAGGCTATGACGGGAGATCGAAGCATGGAATCTACGAGTTCGAGGGCGGAGAGTGTGTTACGAGAGTGGGAGGACTGCAACAAGAGAGATCAAGTCAGGCTCGATCAGCGAGTCACAAGTGAGGGAGAGAGGGGAGGCGATGCGAGCCCCCCAGATATTCGTGAGGAGGACGCCGAGTCCTCGAGTTTACTTTTGTGCTCGTTCATGGTTGAGTCACTGACTGATGTTGTGCAGGAGGGTAGTCCGATTGTCCATGTTCTCAAGTACGAGCCCATAGTCGAGAGAGTCCACGCGGTTGCTAGAGATAAGTCAGAGGAGATTAGAGCAAGAAGGAAAATGGTAAGGGAGGCGAGGACGGATCTCTTACAATTGCCAGTGCAATTCCTCGAAGGGGAGATGGACAAGTGGTTGAGGAGGGAACGAGGCAACACCTTCGATTGGGACCCTGGTGGACTTGTAGCCCGAATGTCGAGGGCCGGTCGAGTGGCTCGAACGGGCTTGTAAGACCATGCCCACTGAGGGGATTGCATCAAGAAGAGATTGTTTGATAATGGAAAGACTAGAAAAAGAGAAAGGCCCAGGTGAGAGTGTCTAAATCATACCTTAATAATTGGCTATGCGTGTCATCGTGCTACGATGCACGAGGGTTGTGAAGTTCGAGAGGCAAACTCGCAACTTTGAGTAAATAAAATCAGACCTAAGTTCCTTTTTGTTTAATGGTGATACGAGGGCAGCATATATTTGGCACTGATATGAGATACAGGATGTATATTATCGAAGCTGTTGAAGCTTCGCGACAAGGGAGGGAACGAGTGCTAGGCGATGTACCTACAAGACGAGCTCAGTCACGAGCCCTACGCTTACCGAGGGTCTTCTCGGGCACGCCCTGCTCTTCGAGGGACTGGTCGAGAGCTTCGACAGCGGCAACCAAGACGGTTCGAAGGGCGAGCGCGCAGTTACAAGGGGTGTTGGGGACGACGAGGTTGGCAGGTAGGTTGGACGGAGTAGGGAGAGGCGAAGGGGCAGCCAAGACGGCTATGTTCGAGCACGAGGAACAGGCAGTGGGAGAGGCATCGATGCGAATTCTCTTCCTGGAACGAGGGGGGGCAGGTTTCGATTTAGGTGCAGGTTTGGCATCGGCAGGGGTCTCAGAGGTGGAAGGTTGGTTTTCGGCTGGTGCCATCTTGGAAACGAGTGACTTGGCCCAGGCACGGCTCTCGACGTTGTCTTGCTAAGGGTGGTCGAGGTTGAGACCGAGAGAAAGGAACGAATAGCGAGATGGGACTCACATAAAGCGAGCAGACTGAGTGCCTGGTTTGGCATCGAGCACACTTCAAGCCGCTAACCCCACTGCAAACCGTCTTCGCATCGAGGCAGCCCTTGCAGGGCTTGGGAGGGTAGGCTACCGATCCACCTCCCTTCGAATCGTGAGGAACGAACCTGAGACAGTAATCTGGTGCATAGATGCGCCACTCCATGTCAGAGCCGGCACGAACGCCAGGACGCGCTTCTTCGAGGCGTGCTCGACCAGCTAGTGGAGACCCGGCAGGGATCGAAAAGACGGCATTGCCGACTGGCAGAGAGGGCATGTGCTGAGCATCCTCCAGTTCGTCGGTCTTGGATCCAGGATGTGCGCGAGCGGGTGAAGAAGTCAGGGTCAGGGTCGAAGGAGAAACGGGGGGAGCCGAGGGAGACGAGGTGCCATGCACGAGCATGTCAATGGCCGGCGCATCAGATGAGGGAGCGGGTGGGATGCCGAGGGCATTGGAGGATGCAGAGGGGGCAGGGAGTGGAGGTTCAGCTGCAGCATGAATGGTATCCTAGGCAGAAGGTTAGCAACGAGAGAGACAGAAGATGGGCGCGACGACGCACCTCGAGGCTGCTCAAACCAGCCAACATCTCCTCGCTCTCAGAGGAGCCCCCTCCTGCCATCGAGACGAGCTGGCGAAGGACGGCCAGCGCATGGTTAGCATCCTCCAAAGATACGGACACAACTTCGACAGGCACAGCAGGGTTGTTGGGAGACATAGAGACAGAGTGAAGGGAGGGGCAGCACAGGAGCGAGAAGGGAGACAACGAGGATCAGCAATAGTCCTCCAAATCGGGAAGGCAATCACTCACTCTTACAGCAAACAAGGACACACAAACAACGACACGTCAAAGCTACGAGTGTGCACGATGGAACCTTCGAGTGGCTCGACCGAGCCTCGAATAGAAACTATTTTCTTTGTTTCATTTCTATCTGCTCTACACTATGGACTGATGACTCGTTACAGGAATGCGAACTTTCGAAGGGGAGCTTCGAGCCTATATGGCGTAGTCTGCCTCACGAGCCTCGGCTCTCAAGAGAGCTCCTTATGATGGTTACAGGCAGGGACATTCTCAGCAGCTGCGCTCGCTGCTTCGAAATAATCTCTTTTTGGTTAAGTTTTCCTATCTAGCACGAAGAGCTGATTACATGTTACAGGAACGAGAGCTGTCGAGGAGCGTGCTACGAAGGATGGTCCAGGCTCGAGCAGCCTCCGAGATGTCTCGTGACGATGGCGAATGCACGTCCCATATCTTCGGAAGTGTGCAGGTTGCAGATCGAAGCCATGGTACTCAGTAGCCGAGTCTGAAGGGAGAGTTGAGGCTTAGTGGGCGAGCCAATGCCGAGGGGCTAAATATATTTTTCCTAAGTCATCTACTCTATGTCATGTGCTAACTACTTCCCCAGGTACTCGAGGGGGGTCAAGGACTCGTCCATTCCCCCCCCCTCTTCTTAGTGTTGTGCCCCAAGAGGGCGGCAGCCTCGGGATTGTGTCGAGCATATTGAGGATGGTTTGAGGGCTGTCTGACTCTGAGACAAGGGGATGCAGAGGCTTCGTGCCCTTCGCGGGCTGCTCGGTTGTCGGGATTGGGCGTGTTGGAAGGGGTTTGTGGTCTTCGGGTTTCGAGGCGAGGCAAAGGGTGACGACCAAGGACGGTCGCGATCTAAAGCCCCCATTGGATGTAGGCGCGGCGAGGCCCCTACTAAGAGATTTGATAGAAGAAGAGGTCGGGAAGGTGTTGGGAGCTGAGGGAGAGGTTTCGAGGGTGGAAGGAGTGGTTTCGAGGGTTGAGGAGGTGGCTTTGAGGATCGAGAGGAGCGAGGGGAGGAACTTAGGAGTGTGGCGGGTAATGTGATGACTAAGCGCATGAGGAGTTTGGGGCGCGAGAGTCATGTAAAAAAAAAAAAAAAACCTACACTTCTGTGCATTCGTTGTAGAGCAAGTAGCCCAAGTCTGGGGCGAAGCTCGAGAGTCATTGTGCCTTTGCTGCATATATGCTTTTAATGGCCTTTCTCAGTGTCAAATTCTAAGTCCAGTCTTCATTTCTTGGCACCAACTTAGTACCTGAGCTGTCTGGGTTTCGAGAACCCTCTTTGAGGACGAAACGAGACTCGCAACACTTCTATTCTCTGTTTTCCCTGGTCCTACAAACTAATTCCCTACAACGCTAATTTGAAACACATGTTTGAATAGCCATGCATTCCCGTGGATGCACAAAACACTCACTGAACGAAACCTGTAGCGTATCAAGAACCCTGAATTCGCGTCAGCGGGTTTGACGGCTACCACAGGGAAGCCTGGCTCACCATATGGCAGCAACGACAACTTTTATGGTCGAAGCATCTTCAGAGTAGTACATGTGATACAAATAAGTCTGTATAACCAGTAAGCATATCATGAGCCTGAACATTCTGTACAAAGCGTCCCTGAAGAGTTGTTATGCCATACAACCTTCGACATGAAACGTGGACGTCAGGGGGGATATGCGACAAAATAAAGAAAAGAAATACATACATGGCGGAGACCAAGCCCATGATGAGGTTAGCGCCTACCACGAATAAATAAGTGGACGAGAACACACTTGGGTATGAAGTGTTTTCACCGAAACCACCTAGGGTGCTCATGTCGTTTTGGTAACTTGTACGCAAACTGGTCGATGAACTCGATGCGGGTTGTGGATTGTAGATACCGAGGTAATCAAGGGTTACGAGGGCGTATGGAGACCATGGGGCAATCCCGTTCTATCTTTTAAATGACAGGGGCTGCGTTGATATGATCGGCAGAACCTGCATTGTTCGGAAAACCGGTAAGATGTGCTTTACTTAAGGTGGAGTTTGCCTTCACGGTGGCCCTGTAAAGCATCCACCTACCGAACGCGATCAGACATTGATGCTGCTGAACCGCCTTTTCTGATGAAGGAAGCAGGATCACGTGACCATGACCAGTCAAAAACTCACCGACTTTTGACACGTTGTTGAATACGACGACGGCACTCGAAATGCCCCCAACAAAGCGACCGTTCGTGGCCAGTCCTGCGTCGGAGTCGCCCTCGTCGGGTTGCAGGCCGAAACGCCATCGTCGCTGTGCGCGTCGTCCTCATCTGTGTTTGCTGCTGCAAGAACACCTGGACACGCGTGGACCATCCCAGCAGACTCTCCAACCAACCCGTTGGGTCGAATTTGTCGGTTCACTCATGGCACCACGCTGCCCCCTCTGACGTCTTTCAGACGACATATCACGCTCCGGTTTCAGCTTGTCCACCATGGTGCAGACGGGCGCAAGTTTAACAGGGACGGAGTGTACCTTGTTGTTCAGTTCCCTCTCGAATGTCCATGAGTAGATTTGACCGCTACCCCAGATAGCCTGACTCACCATATGGCAGCGACGATGAGTTTTATGGTCGAGGCATCCTGAGAGTAGTGCATGTAATACACATAAGTTTGTATAACAGGTAAGCATATCACGAGCCTGAACATCCTATATGAAGCATCCCTGGAGAGTTGTTTTGACATACAGCCTTTTGCGTGAAACATGGAGATCAGAGGGGAGATGCAATTAAAATAAGCAAAGTGATACATACATGGCAGAGAGGAATCCTACTGTAACGAATCGCGGCTCGTAACGCCTCGGAATATACCTCTTAACTTCGCCTCGGAATTCACTTAGTTCACCTCCTGTCAAATCTTTCTTTCTTTCTCTTTGTTTTCTCTTTTTAGTTACTCGTTTGTCTCCCGCCGCACTCTGAACGTATATAAACCCTTAGTACTCAATGTATCCTCCCCAGTTGTTCTCAAACAGAGACCTTGGACAGTTCTATCGCAAGCCCTCTAAGCCTCACTCTGCCGAGAATCGACTACCGTGTGGCCGAAAACTACCCTTTCCGTCACATATTTTGAACTGCCTTTAAACTCTCTGCTTACTCTTTAAAACCGAACCCGACGTTGACGTTGCCCGCTCGTTACTGGCTTGATCACCCAGTGCGTAGTCGCTTCGCCAAACCTGTTACTGATGTCTTCTTCTCCGTTTAACCCTAAAGCTATTAACGAAGAGATACGGCACTGGTTCTGGTCCTTCGAACCAGAACAAGGTGGCCCTATCCGATTCGGTGGGATTACTGGTATAGACCATGAAATAGAAGTGCCTACCGAATCCATTAACCCCTCAGCTCACGAACCCTCGGGATTCGTTAGGACAAGGGACAGTGTCCTATTAGGCCGCACCGACCTTGGAAACCCCGAGGAAAGTGTGAACGACGCGCTGAAAGATGCGGTCGAGCAGCCGGTCCACGAGCTCGGGAGCACGCCACGTGGCTGTGCCCCAGACCCCCCAGTATTGACTGGAGAGGACGTTGATGCGCACGCAGGAACAGGCGAGGGCTTCGAGAAGCCACGCTCGCCCGCGAGAAGTACTGTATCAATAATAAGAACGTCAGTACTATTAGACCAAAACCGCTGGCCTGCATGGATGTGCGACGAACCCGAAATAGACCCAAAGTCCGAGAATGCAAATAAGTTCAGTCCTAAGCTGTTATGGTCAGACCTTGTACAGAATGAGGAAGCGTTAAAGAACTCTGTTCCCCAATGGTATGGAATACCGATTACAAATGACCACAAGAAAGATAAGACTATAAGTAAACCGGCTTCAGAAAGAAGCATGCCGAAACTCACCAAGGACAGGAAGGAAAAGTGGAGGGCCTCCACTCCTGTTGAAGTTGCAAGAGAATTACCTACCGACGAAAGCGGTCCAGAAGCAGTGGAACCTGCTGAACATATGATTACCAAACTGAAAGAGGCTGGCCTGGTCGAGCAGCTTGACAGTGCTGAGGCAGTGATCCACCAACAGCAGGCCATCATTGAGCCCTTAAAACGACAGAAAAAGCGTGAGTTGATAAAGCCAGGACCTTCGGGACTCAGCGCTGAACAGAAACAATGCACGCAAAAGGAATTCACCACTGACACTAAGCCGAGTTCCAAAGTGGTAAATCAGCCAGGACCGCTTAATCGTGAAAAGAGTGTAAAGGCGCACCATCAGAAGAGTAAAGGAAACCCGAATAAAGAAGCTCAAATTGCCCGAGCATCGTCTGTATTCCCGCGCTGTAGGAAAAGATAGAATAGAGACTGGGGATGGGTGGAGATGATGTCTGAAGGGGAGAACTTCCAGAGGGGCTTCTATAGCCTGGTGAGAGAAGCTGTCTGAGAACGTCTGAAGCCGTCTGGGCTGTCTGAACACTGAAGAAGGCCACACACAACCTTCTTGAACTCGAAACTCGAAAATCTCGCTTGTAACTCGTTCTTGATTGTTTTTTAAAAAAGTAAGTACAGGCTAGGTAAGTAAAAAAAATGCTGACTAAGCAATAAAACCTCGCACTAAAGTAATAAACATAAAAGAAATAGAAAATCAAGTTAGAATATGAGAAACGCAGAATAAAAATAAAATCTCCTGGTAGGGAAAACCCATTCCCTACATCTCCCCATCACTTAGATACCAACTGTCCTCAGTTGAAGTCCAGCCAGTCCTAGGATACCTGCTAGTGCTCCCCACGAACCAAAATTCGAATATCTCCACAGCCCGGTTGACAACAGTGTCGTAAGATACACTGTGTGAGAGCCCTCGTCGAGTAGTATATGCCTCCCGAAAAGCGAGAATGTCAGTCGCGAAACGGGGGAGAAAGGTGCTGGACGCAAATGGGGGGAGGAGGAGAACAAGGCGTCGACGAACAACGGTGAGGCCGGTGGACACGAAGCCTCGGAAGGCGGCTCTACACGAATGGGAGAGCCCGGCGCAAAAGGAATCTCACCGATTGGACCTTCCGAACCCGAGTTATCGCCAATGTTGTCTCATACCCCTCCAGAGGCGGACTTCGCCATATCTCGAAAGCGGCTGCACAGAATTCGCCGAAAGAGCATTCAACGGGGTCAGCTCGGCGGCAAGAAGGTGGATACAAATTTGCGAGAGGGTGGACAAAGAAACGAGGGAGATATGCTGCCAGGAATGATAGCCTGTAGCCCGGAACACAGAAAAGTGAATATCTCGGGAACCACTGAGCGCGTCACCGTAAACCAGATACTCCCAGATAGCTGTGAGCGAGTAGTGCCACCTTGCAAAAATTCGAAAGGCCTGGCTTGAAAACGGGCAAGATACGCCTTCCTGACCTCCTGTACCCTGTTTAAAGACAAAAACTCGAATAACTTCGGAACCGTGAATGCGTGCGCTACGTCTTGTATATCGTCTGGTAGGGTTCGGCTAGTAGAGTCACGTCTAAAAAAAGCGAACGATTCGGGCCAGAATTGAACGACTTATGCCCCAAACACGGTGTGGGGTAGGAGGAAGGGTATGCACCAACGAATAATGGGTCAGCGCGGCAGCACAAAATGCAGGGGAACACTCAAGGGGAGTGGGGAGAACCTGGAGAATGAGGAATTGGGGGAATACGCGCACCCAATCCTGAGATATTCGCAAAACTGATCTGAGTCACCTCTACCCACAAGAATCCTGATTTCTCGACAACGGCTGCGCCAACCCAGACATGAAGTACACCATTCGAAAGCTCTGACCGAGTAGTTTTACCTCCCAGAAAATCGAGAGGCACGGCAAGGATCCGGGGGAGATACGACGTGGACACGGTGTGGGGCAGCAAGAAGGGGGAGGAGAAAAAGCCGCCGTGAGGCAACCACTGAGGCAATCGATGTGAAACCGTAGGTGGCAATAGAGAACACCTGGGAGGAGATGGTGAAAAAGGGATCAGACCGATTGGACCATCCAGTCCCGAGATACCCGCAAGCCATCTCCTACTCCACTGTACATGGAAAACTCCCGTATCTCCACAACAAGTGAGCGCGTCACCACGAAAAAGGTATCACCAGGTAGCCATTGACGAGTAGAGCCACCATGCGAAAAAGCGAGAGTTCCGGCATGAAAACGAGCGAGATACACAATCTCGACCTCCCTACCCTGTTCGGACACAAAAACTCAAATAACTCCACAACCGTGAATGCGCGCGCTACGTCTTGTATATCGTCTGGTAGATGTCGTCTAGTAGAGTCACGTCTGAGAAAAGCGAACGATTCGGTCAAGAATTGTAAGAGATATGGTCTAACCACAGTAGGGGGGAGGAGGGCGGCATCGCGTTGGTGAGGAACCGCTAGGTGGAATTCTACAAAACTTCGGGAGGTGATAGGGACGTGCAAGGAGAGTCGGGAGAACGAGGAACCGGAAAAAAACGGTGCACCCAATCCAGAGATATTCCAAATTTCGTCCTACAGTGCCTTTCTCCAGGGATTGGGCCATATCTCCAGAACTGCTGAGGCCACTGCAACAAAACATACACCATTTGAAAGCTCTCGTCGAGTAGAGCCTAAATCCCGATTTGCGAGAGGGACGGGTGAGCGGTGGTTGAGATATCGCGTCGACGAAGCGGGGATGAGGGAGGCGCGCAGCTGCCTGGCACTTGGCAAGGGGAGACTCCATGAAAGATATGTTCATAAAAAGAAGAATAAAACACAATAAAAGAAGCCCCAATGAGCTAGGGCGACTCTATACTGACTCAGTACACCCTACGAGAGGGCTGGGGTGTACGACTGCGGCTGTATCGCCTTCCCGAGTGCACTGGTTCCCAACTACTACGAGACGACTGATTGCTGTATGAACTGGCAGTCACCACTCTGTCAAGCTGCCGGACCTGAGTGGGTTCATCCCTCAAGTGTGCTGACGAACGTGAGCATGCGAGTAACAATGCAGGTGGTGGGGAGCGGCGGTAATAGTAGTCGCGGGAATCATAGGAATCACGGCTGCGGGACCTGCTCGAATACGAGTACTGATGGCTATAACTACGGCTGGGTGGACTCTCGAAGTACGAACGAGACGGCGAATGTGGGCGGCCACGGCCACGAGAGTGAGACCGAGAACGACCGCGAGAGTATCTTGCAGGTAGAGACTGAGGAGGTGAGCGAGGGCGGCACAACGAGCCATCACCCGAGCTCGAGGACACAGTAGGTGTTCGAGTGGGGACCTGGGGTTGCACCGGCACTGAGCGACGACTTGGCACTTCTGCTAGTGAAACCATATGGGTCTGCGGCATTTGACTACCCACATCCTCCAAAGATATGAGCCAGCCTGGACTCGAAGGAGGAATTTGAATATCATTAGACCGACTCCCTAGATCCCAGCTATCCAGACGGTCCTTGAGAGTGCGCCCGGGTACTTCTCGCGGTATCTCTTGTCCTGTAGGGAGTACGACACGACCTTTCACTATTAGACACTTTCCTGCAGCCAAATATTCCTTGCACAAATCACAGTTGGCTCGAATATGACCTTTCTGACCACAGAAAAAGCAAAATGAGTACAGCCGATGGGGTGAGCGACTGTCCGAGGTGGGTGGTGGCTGCACGTGTGAATTACAGGCCTCGAGGGGGCCTCGACAAGACTCGAGAAGTGACTTTGCTGCAGTTGCAGCTCGAATTATGTCATTGAGGAACCTTCGGAGTTCCTCGGGGTGCCGAAGGAAGCTCGAGGCTTCAGAAGAACCGCTACTCGGGGTATTCAGGCCTTGCATGACATCAGGCAGGGACTCGGGTGATTATAGCAAGATACGAGTGGGTATTTTGAGAGAAAAGACGAACACGAGGGTGAGACCAAGGCTGAAACCGTGAGAGCACAAGCAAAAACTGAGAAAACGCGACCTGAAACTGCAAAAAATGGGACTGAAACTGATGATAGTAGGGTACCAGACTAAGACAGAAGCCCCTCGCGGTGGGCTCCAGTTGTAGGAAAAGAAGAATAGAGACTGGGGATGGGTGGAGATGATGTCTGAAGGGGAGAACTTCCAGAGGGGCTTCTATAGCCTGGTGAGAGAAGCTGTCTGAGAACGTCTGAAGCCGTCTGGGCTGTCTGAACACTGAAGAAGGCCACACGCAACCTTCTCGAACTCGAAACTCGAAAATCTCGCTTGTAACTCGTTCTTGATTGTTTTTTTAAAAAAGTAAGTACAGGCTAGGTAAGTAAAAAAAATGCTGACTAAGCAATAAAACCTCGCACTAAAGTAATAAACATAAAAGAAATAGAAAATCAAGTTAGAATATGAGAAACGCAGAATAAAAATAAAATCTCCTGGTAGGGAAAACCCATTCCCTACAGCGCGAGAGCACCGTACTTCGTGCAATGCATGGGGACCCTAGTGATAGCAGTAGTTCGTCAGATTCTGATGACACAGAAAAAGGACGACATGGACCTAACGATAACCCATCACAACGACGACCCATAGCACCAAGTGAATCATCAGATTCAGATTCAGATGAACCATCGTCGTCATCTGAAAGCGACTTCTCGTTCGGATCGGATTTCCTAGACGAAGAACCCTCATCTATACTTACCACAGACTCAGACAACACTAAAGCCCATAAACGTGAAAAGAAACGCCGCTACCATGCTAAGTTAAACAAATTAAAGTATCAGCAATCATTCTTGAAAGAAGACCCGCCGTTTTCTTACCGCGGCGAAATACAGGTTGGCTTATTCAAGAAGTGGTGTCGTGAGTTGCGTGACTGGGTAAAACGAGCCCACCTGGACCGAAAGAAGAGTATTAGGGTCGCAGGAAAGTATCTTGACGGACGTGCTTACCGATTCTATGAACGAAACGTTCTTGACCTCAAAAAGAAATATAACCTGTCGACATTTTTTGAGGAGCTCTTTGACTACGTGTTTCCTGTGGACTTCCAGATGCAGCAGTGCAATAAATTTGATGTGTGCCGCCAAGACGGACGATCAGTACTAGACTTCCTTAGAAAGCTTCAAGAAATTGCTGACACTGTCGGAGATATCAGCGACAAGGATATTGTGTTAGCGTTCTGGAGACGGTGCCAACCATACTTACGCGCGGAACTCACCAGAAATGGCTACAACGCCACCACCATCTCAATTATAACACTCGAGTCAGAGTGTGTAAGGTACGAAAAGGCAAAACATGTTATCAATGAGGATCATAACCGTAGGCCTCAGCAATCACATGACCGAAATTACACATCTCGTAGGCAAAGTATGGATCAGCTGAGTACTGCATCTGTTAAAACAATGAACGTACCCGGCAGTATTGCTAATAACAGGCGACCTGTGAGTAACCGCAACCCTCCGAAGACTTCTAACTCTCAGCAGCCGGCCTCGAGCGACAAAGAATGCAAACGACGCCTTCGTGCCGAAGGGAAATGTTTCAACTGTGAAGGTACTGATCATATTGAACGGAATTGCCCAAAGCGGTGGCAGACCCAGGGAAAATGAAAGGGACCCCATGTACGTCTAAACAACATTGACCTATCCCCAGCAGAAGTCAGGCTTGCCGCTATCGAAGAAGGCACCGACTTGGGACTTTTCGCCATCAGCACAACCTGTTCAGAGACGACAGAACTTCGACAAGCAAAAAGGGATCTCATTAAGGCACGAGCACTATCTACTCTATATGACGCTGTGCCACTAACCCTTGACCAAGATATTGACCCAGGAAACTCTCCATTCCAGCCCAGGCGCTTCACGATAGAGGATTATGGCAGCCCAGATACGTACTTACTTTCCGACCATTACACGCTCGACAATCATATCGTGTATTATGAAAACCTCATAGACCCAGAATTTGACATCATGCGTTGGCTGCATATACAGAAAACTAAGTGCTATGATGAATTGGTCTTCGACAGACGAGAGTCACGCTGGCACGGTCCTACGCCCACTATCCCAGATTGCTTAAGAGAGATACCGCTTACTTGTGCAGCTACGATGTCAAGAAACAGCGGCGGAGATTATCCCACCAGAACTAACGCGATCGAACGAAATGCTGCCCGACTCAAAGGAGCCACGTGTCTGCTCCCAAAACCGACTGTTGTTGTGGTTTGCATTAATGACAAGCCATGCCGAGCATTGCTCGACTCCAGATCATCGTCTGACTTCATTTCTACTACGCTGGTCGACCAACTACAACTGACCTTGGATGTCCTAGACAAACCGCTGAACCTCCAACTCGCGGTCTCAGGGTCACGCAGTAAGGTCAAAGCTACGACAACCCCCTGGATCACTTATCAGAACATTCACGAGCGGCGAACCTTGGACGTTGCTAACATTGACTCGTATGATCTCATCTTAGGAATGCCATTCCTATTCCAGCATCAGGTACTCCTCGGGTTCAACCCAGCGCAAGTGACAATACGAAGCGACGCATCACTCCCTATTTGAGGAGTGCAAACGATTGCATTGGAGTCTCACATGGCCGAGATTATGGGAGATGAGAGGGAAAAGCTCCGAGAGGAGTTGCGAGCATATGTGAGGGACATATGTAAGGAGGCAATCGAAACCCCTCTACCCCCTCTTCATGATATAAACCATGTTATTCCTCTAATCGACGAAAATAAAGTCTACTCGTGGAGACCTTCCCATTGTCCAGAGCCTCTGAAACCCCTTTGGCGTGCGAAGCGTGACGATTATATTCGAACAGGACGTTGGGAATTTAGCAGCGGTACTAACGCTATTCCTATGCTAATGCTAAAGAAAGCAACTAAGGACGGTACCCTCCATCTACGCACTGTCATTGATACTCGTGAACGAAACGCTAACACTCGAAAGTTAGCCTCGCCACTCCCAGATATGGAGGCCATCCTCCGTAATGTAGTCTCACACCCCTACAGATCCCTACTCGATGGTAAAGATGCATATGAACAAATTCGAGTCAGACCTGAGGATGTCCCAAAGACCTTATTTACCACTCCCGATGGGACGATGATAAGTCACGTCATGCAGATAGGCGACTGCAACGCCGGTGCTACCTATCAGTCCTTGATGAATCACATCTTTGCACCACATATCGGAGTTTTCATGGACGTCTATCTAGACGACATTGTAATATACTCTGACACCTTAGAGGAACACGTTGCCCATGTAAAGACCGTTATTGACATCCTAAGGAAACACAAATTTTACCTGAGCGAACATAAACTACAGTTTTTCGTGGACAAACTATGAATACTGGGCCACGTTATCAACCAGGACGGAATTCGCATGGACCCAGACAAAGTTGATAAAATTGTTAGTTGGAAGATGCCAACCAATAAAGACTTACTGGCAGGATTCATTGGCGCAGTCGGATACCTCGCGCCAGGCTGTGAAGGCATTAGAATCCCACTTGGTCATCTACATAAGCTCGCCGCACCAAATTCACCATGGCGATGGTCATTCACAGAACAACGAGCGTTCGATCTAGTGAAGGAATTAGTTCATCAGCACCAAGAAACACGGCGTAAGGCTATTGATTACTCACTGGGTCACTTGCCCATAAATCTCTCATGTGACGCGTGTTTGTCAGGAGGAAGTGGCGTGCTTTGGCAAGGCGAAACCCTTGAGAAGGGAAATATTGTTGCCTTCTGGTCAGGCAAATTCAACCTGGTGCAGCAAAATTATCCCATGCATGAACAAGAACTGTTAGCTATCATAGAGTCCCTAAAGCGATTTCAACACTTACTGCAAGGAACGAAATTCCGCATCTTCACCGACCATAAAGGTCTTGAATGGATACAGACACAGCGAAAGCTGTCGCCACGTCAAGCCCGCTGGCTTGAAACCCTTGCTGACTTCGACTTTGAAATTACTCACATCCCTGGAAAGATGAATGTCATTGTGGATGCACTGAGTCAAATCTATTCTGACGAACCAAAGGGCACTGTAAGAGCAGCGAGTGAATTTGTCAGCGCCGAGGAGGAGCACGCACCATCTAAACTGATGCTAAATTTAGTAACAGCGCCCCTGTACACAGGCTCTCCGACTTTCCTCGGCGCAACAAGGAAACAATCTGGAGCACGCGAGGCTTTTCCTAATGCAAAACGAGTGATCCTTAAGTTGCCGGAAGGACCAACACGATCACTGGAGGGCGGGAGTCCAGAGACATTAGACTCTCCTGCTGAACAAACAGTTCCTGACAACAATGACAGGACAACAGAACCGGACACGTCACCTGGGGGAAATGACACCTGTCAGAATAACGTAGACCACTTGGAACCACCACGTGATCATGAGGAACCGACATCACTACCCGACCTCATAATAATGGCAGAGCAAGGAATAAACATCTGTGAGGATATACGCCATCAGTATAGTCAGGACACATTCTTCTCGGATGTTGTTAAGCAGCCTAAGAACTACAAAAACTTTGAAGTTGACAACGGTCTAATATACCTAAAAGACAAAGGACAAAGGGTACTTTGTATACCAGACATTAGACTAGGCACCCGCCGCCTGCGCAAGATCCTGATCTCGCATGCTCATTCCATATTAGCACACCTCAGACCCAGTAAAACAACCAATTATCTACGGGACAATGTCTGGTGGAAGGGAATCAATTCCGACATAGATAGCTTCTGCAAGTCGTGCACTATCTGCCAAGCATCGAAGCCAAGTAACCACCCTAGCTACGGACTATTAGAAACCTTAGATGTCCCTAATTACCCCTGGGAAACAATCGGTATCGACTTTGTCGGCCCCTTACCGGAATCTCGGACACTTAACGGCACGTTTGACATGATACTAGTCATTATTGATTACCTAACAGTGATGGTGCACCTCGTACCAACGAAACAAACATACTGTGCGAAGGATGTCGCCGAGGTAATGTTCGACAGAGTATACAAGCATCATGGCATGCCGCTGTAGAGATAACTAATAAATGAGTAGGGAAATGGATCTAAAGGCTAGTTAGACCAATAGGGACCCTGCTGTAGAGGAGAACTAGTAGAGAAAATATGAAAAGAAACTGGAAACACTCAGCTGAAAACCTAACACAGACTCTGCTCAATCCCACCACTCTAGGACTCCCCTAGAGCTGTCCTGACTTCACTCTCAAAGGCAGAAAACAGAAAAGACTGCCACAGGCTGGTCACACCAGCCTGTGCTCTCCAGCCTCTATAGTGGTGATTGTTTTTTAACTACTACAAACTCGAGTCCAAGTCCAACCTTGCTTACTAATCAGCCACTCGCCTCGCACCTAAGTCCCAACCCAAGGTACAAAACGGGGATCAAGCCCCTTAGAAAAACCAAACAAACCCTCAACCACTCTCTTACCACTCAATATCCTACTAGGGAGTACTCTCTCCCTACATCCGAGGGGGTCTTCGAATCTTGACTGTCCTCAGTCACTTCCCCTACCCAGGGACTTAGGAAAGGGAAGGAGGAGGGCAGGACAGGGCTTCGCCACTTATCCAACATCAATTCGAGGGCTCAGAACGAGGCACGAAGCCTTTTCGAAGGGGTCGAGGGTCACGAGCAAGTTTACACTGCTCTCGAAGGGCTCGAGGGGAGACACGAGGGTCTCGAGGGTCTCAGGCAGACTCAAAGGGGGGCTCGAAGGAAGGCCCAAAGCCTGTTCGAAGGCAGAAAAGGGTCTCGAGTCTCAATATATACCTGAAAACGAACTATTAGACTTGTATACATACACTTCATGCACTCGAGGTGCCCGTGGTATCTCGACGTTGTCCTTTAGACAGTCGACTACGAGTAGAATATACATATAACACGAAATAAAATCAAACCTATCCCCCTTTTTGAGGGGGGGTGATGAAAGCAGTAGGCCGGCACCAGTTAGGGTAGCAGCCCTCAGCTGGGCTGCTCTCGAGGGCTATCTCGAAGCTTCGAATCAAATACTGTAAAATTTCGTCAGTAGTGTATGTACCTCTCACACCCTAGTGCGCTCTCGTCCTCATAGTGCCCTTAAGGCCAATAGCTTAGCTCGCACGAGCTAATGTATGTACTAAAGTAAAATGAACAAGGGATGGCGCACCGAGTTCCCTCTCCCTATCTCCACTGTGATCCCTACCTCTCCTTTGACAGCCGAAGTATTACAGTGGTGGCCGAAGGGTCACTTCGAGACCACCAACCTCCTCAAGGGTTCGCTCGAGGCTCGGGCTCGTGATCATAGGCTCCTCTCGCTTATCTACACTTTGTGTCTCTCGAAACCTCGAAAGGGTTTGGCAACCTTTGATTATCCTAATATCATGTAGTCATGAGTCAAATGAAATAAAATGAAACAAGGAAACTTGGGCCTTCGAGCTCGAAAGGCCAGCTCGCATCAAAATGTACTGGGGGGGCTCACTACCCCACTTCATCGCTCCTTCCTGAGATCCTAGACCCTCATAGATACTTGCACCGAGTTCATGCAGACTGTAAAAGTATAATCGACAAAGGAAAAATAAAAGAAAACCAGTGGGGGCGCCTCGAGGCTTCGACCCATCATCCCGAGGCTCCAACTCGTCACTTCGAGGCTTCAACTCGTCGCTTCGAGGCTTGACTTGTCATCCCGAGGCTCCAACTCTTCACATCGAGGCTTCGACTTGTCACTTCGAAGCCAGACATCCCCCCTCGAAAGTACAACCTGGGTATGGGGTGCTCTTGTCCTCCTTGCATCCTTACCCTACCCACTCGATGACCATCCATGAAACACGGGCCCTCAAATGAGAGTAAGGGCGCAACGAGGCAGAGCTAGGTTGCCCTAATCAAGGTGGGACTCCAGGGAGTGTCTTCTAGAAGAGACCGAGAGCGCTCCGCTGGAGTAGACCTGTAATTATACCACCATAAATGAGATATCCACAAATGAAACTAAAATACTTGAGCCTTTGAGCCTGGTGCTCGATATCGAGGGTACTGCTGCTCCTAAGAACCTATAACCGAGCTTCGAGGGGGTCTTGCGCTGATTGCTCTCCTCGAAAACCTTTGTGTGCTGTACAATAACCTAACAGTGAGTATGAACATCTAAGAGGAACATAAAAAAAACATGTAGGTGACACTCGGCTCTCATCTCGAGTGCCAGACGAGGCTCTGGGCTCACTTCAGCTCGATCCCAGCCTCAAAGTTCCAAACACTTGATGTAGCACTCCATAGAGCCTAGGATAGAGGAACCATAAGTGAACTGCATACAAATGAGGGTGGGAATATGAGTGAACAGGCCCATAGTTCGAGCGAGGGCCTGCTCGCAACCTTCGAGCCTCTCATTCGAAGCAGGGAGGTGCCTGCTTCCTCATACATGGCATCTGGGGTGTCCTGACTCTTAAGGCATCCCTCCCGATCGGTTTTCGAGTGCTGGAAGTCGCCCCAAACTCGAGAATTGGACTCCACCCACTAGAGTGGGGAGTCTGGACCTGTAGCATCAGTATCACTCCATTAGAGCCCTGTACCTTATCTCCATATACTTCATAGCCTTCAAATAAACAGTTCTCAGAGTTGGGGAACAAACCGGCATAGATTTTCATTGGTGTATCATTGTGGGCATGGAAAGCGAGTGAACGCGTGGCCTTGACACGTAGCACTATGGCGCGGGACTGCTTAGTCAGCTGACTAAGCGCGCTCGGACTTGTAACACGAGTCTCTACACCGAGACTTGGAATCCATTCCTGCTGCAAATACATCAATAAAACTGTCGCACCACTTGACCTACCTTTGCATTGAGCTGTCTGAAACCCAGGTAAGGATTCCTTTATCCTCCGAGTGACTGATTTCCAGGTTTTTCTTCGCATTTTCTCCTCTTCTGGTGGCTTCCTTCGAGCCACCACCCTTGATCGCCTCTCGACCTCGACTTCCAACTTGATTTCTTCGACTTTGACACTTTCTGGTTGCTCTGGGATCTCATACAGGTCTTCCTTCGGTTCCAGTGGGAGTTTCTGGGCTTCGAGGGCATGCGCCGCTGCCTCGAATGGTCGCTCCTCGGCACCTGGCTCGTCTTGGGCATTTTGGGGTTCATTGGGAGGATTCTGGGACAGAATATCAGTGTGGGATGATGGGGGAGAATGGGAATACTCAGTTTGGGGGACTGGTGAGTCTCCCTGCATGTCTGTTGCTTCGAGCTCGTCTGATGCCTTCGTCTCTAGTGACTCTCCCTCATTTTCATCCTTCACTCTCTCTTGTAGATGACCTCCCTGTAACTCCACCATTAGTGACCCTGCAATATACAAAGTGACCTGATTGTGTTCGAAGCTGGACTTGTTTTGACCTTCGACAGTGGGCGAGCAGCTCGGCTCCACCACAGCAGCCTCGATACTTTCCACTTCGGGAGCCTGACCTCTCGAGTTACCTTCCAGTGCCTTTGGGAGCTTTGAAGAATCCTGCAGGCTGTGAGTTAGTGAGTAATCTTTGAGCGAGGTGGAACACGAAAACTGCGAGGCTCTTGAGCCTCGCCTCACTGGTCTCTCCCTCTTGCTGCATTCCTCTCGAGCTGTCGGGGTTCTCGACTCTTGTATCCTTGCCTCATACTGGGCCTCTCGAGCCTTCCGCTGGTCCCTTGCCATGCATGCTTCTCTCGACTCCCAGCGATATCCCTTCTCGAGCAACCTTTCTGCCTCTCGAGTGACCTGGCATGTAGGCCATGCATCATCTGCATGCCGTCTTTGATCATTCCACTCTAGCCTTCTCAGAATCTCGCCTCGAAACTCTCGATCAAAGCCTTCGAGGTATAGGTCACCCTTCTCAATGCTCGAAAGTTGGTTCGTGACTCGAAGGTGTGTCACGACCTTGGTAAAACTTAACCGGTAGTTGAATAAAGCATTGAATGAGTCGATCTTGACCTTCTTTTGCTCATCCACTAGGTCATAGAGGTCGTATTTCGAATACCGGGCTGGGGGAAACCTGAAAAGTGAGTAGAGTCGAGATGCATCCATAACAAAGTCAGCCCAATCTCTTTCAGCATACAGTAGCCCTCTCCATCGCTCGAACTTGTCAATACCGAGGTACCAAATGGCCCATCGAGCCCACTCATGATCTTCGAAGCAGCCGGCTTCCATGCAGCGATCTCGAACATCCTCGAGATACCATAGTAAGTCGTCTGGATGCCCCGAGAACCTCGGAGCATCTTCGTCACTCCCTCGAGGCATTCCTTCGAGGGGCCGAGGAGCACTTTGTAGGTGTTCTACAACCAGTTGGCTTTCGAGGCTCAAACTTGACCCTCGAAACCTATCTTCGTGCCTCGACTGACTCTCGTAACTCTCATAGTCCCTGTAGTAATGCATGATGAGTAAATTAAAAGAAGAAAATGATGTAGCTGTGTCCGGGAAATCTATTCTCGCAACTCGGCTTCTCTTGTTTCGCTTCGAGGGTTACTTCGGTGCCTCGAAACTGTCTATAACTTGTCCCTGAAACTTCTAAAACTGTAGATTAACTTCTAGAATGAAAATAGTGACACTTAGCTTGGCTCCTAACCACACCAAACTGTTAGTAGAGGTGTCCTCCTCTCCAAGGACCAGGATCCCCTCCAGGTGGGCTCCAGATGTAGAGATAACTAATAAATGAGTAGGGAAATGGATCTAAAGGCTAGTTAGACCAATAGGGACCCTGCTGTAGAGGAGAACTAGTAGAGAAAATATGAAAAGAAACTGGAAACACTCAGCTGAAAACCTAACACAGACTCTGCTCAATCCCACCACTCTAGGACTCCCCTAGAGCTGTCCTGACTTCACTCTCAAAGGCAGAAAACAGAAAAGACTGCCACAGGCTGGTCACACCAGCCTGTGCTCTCCAGCCTCTATAGTGGTGATTGTTTTTTAACTACTACAAACTCGAGTCCAAGTCCAACCTTGCTTACTAATCAGCCACTCGCCTCGCACCTAAGTCCCAACCCAAGGTACAAAACGGGGATCAAGCCCCTTAGAAAAACCAAACAAACCCTCAACCACTCTCTTACCACTCAATATCCTACTAGGGAGTACTCTCTCCCTACACCGCGGAATATCATTAGCGACAGAGATTCATTATTTACGAGCACATTCTGGAATAAGCTCAATGGGTTAACCGGTACTGAACTACGAATGTCATCTAGTTTCCATCCTCAAACAGACAGAATTACAGAACGAGCGAACCGTACTATTACACAGATGCTGCGCTCATGCATATCCCCAAATCAGAAAGACTGGGCTAGTAAGTTACCGGCTATCGAGTTCGCTATGAATTCTGCACGCTCGGAAACAACCGGATTTACCCCATTTATGCTAAACTATGGACGAACCCCAAGATCTATGATATGGGAAACTAACTCAGAATTCCCAGGAGTACGAGTATTCGCTCAGCGGATGAAAAATGCCGTATCACAGGCTCACGACTCTATCATAGCTGCTCATGTGAAGCAGACAACTATGGCTAATCGTAGGCGCAGAGACGCACCGTTCATAAAAGGTGATTTAGTTTACCTGTCTACAACTAATCTCATGCTGCCAAAGGGACATGCACGAAAGCTGACGCCGAAGTTTATCGATCCGTACAAAATCATTGATGACTACCGAAATAATACCTTCGTGCTTGACCTGCCACAGGAACTGAAACAGCGGGGTATCCATCCTGCATTCCATGCCAGCCTACTCCGCATCCACGTACCTAACGACGACCGACGGTTCCCGGGTAGACTACTACCCCAGGTTATAGGAATCGGAAAGGTCGAAAGCCTGTCAGTAAAGCGGATTAAGGATCACCACGGAAAAGGAGGTGAGTCCTTATTCCAAGTCGAATACTCAAGCGGTGACAATGTATGGCTACCGCTGCACGAGGTGTCTCACCTCGAAGCATTTTCCCAATACCTCGAGGCACTCAACGTCTCTAATGCCAACGATCTCCCGCGACACACGAGTCCGTCCCAGGACATACCTTTGTTCGTAGTCTCCGCGGATGACAACACCGCCTGCCGCCAAGCGTTCAATATCATCGATTGCATGTTGACAACTGACGACTGGGCTACTCCATCAGTCCCAGCCGCCTCCCGCTCCTCGGCTTTTGCTAACACCCCTGTCTGAACCCGAAAGGTATATAAAAGACAAACGAAAGGTGCTCGTCCAACTCAACATCCCCCTCGTTTAACAATGCACTTCACTCCCCTCGAGCTCGAACGCTTCTGTGCAACCGCTACAGCCATCTGTGATGGCTCCTTCGACATCAAACGAGACATCATACCTCCCGGATACGTCAATTTCTGTGTCCTCCACACTGACGACCCAGACCCGTTCCTACGGTACCCACTACCTCCCGCGTTCGGCCATGCATGCACTGCCCCGACAAAGAAACCCAACCAGACTCGTCACAGGAAACGAGAATCGGGTTATCTCACCTGAGTAATATTTGACCAGTTTGCAGCGGACACGGCCACTCGTAAGTGCGCTCGTCCAAGACACACAAAGTATTCTCATCGCGCTCCAGAGCGAGCTAACGCTAGTCACGGAAAGAAGGACTATCGCCGCCCTGGCCCATATAAGCTCAAAGGACGCAGTGGAGGGCGCAACGAAAATAGGGATGACCAAAAAGGAGGGCGTCCCAAGTTCTTCAAGAATCGCTCTCGTGACTTCCGAAAGGACGGACAAAAGGCTCCCCGTACTAACAGCACCCCAGCGCCCAACTTCACCGCACTCAACGACACTGCTAACGACCCCTTCCATGGATTCCACAACCTCGTCCCGAGCATAGACGACATGTTCAAAGAATTAGAGATTAACTCCTCTATCGACGGTTCTCAAACCACCCCCGTCACCTCTACTGCAGGTCCCTCCACAGGTTGGACCTTCATACTGATCCTCCTCGTGAACCTGCTCACCTGCTTCATAGCCGCCACCTCTCCTATGAACAGTGTCTCGACCGATTGATCTTCTCTACTAAGATCAGGAGGGCGAATGTAACGAATCGTGGCTCATAACGCCTCGGAATATACCTCTTAACTTCGCCTCGGAATTCACTTAGTTCACCTCCTGTCAAATCTTTCTTTCTTTCTCTTTGTTTTCTCTTTTTAGTTACTCGTTTGTCTCCCGCCGCACTCTGAACGTATATAAACCCTTAGTACTCAATGTATCCTCCCTAGTTGTTCTCAAACAGAGACCTTGGACAGTTCTATCGCGAGCCCTCTAAGCCTCACTCTGCCGAGAATCGACTACCAGTGTGGCCGAAAACTACCCTTTCCGTCACACCTACAAATGAGCAGACGAGACCACACTTGGCTATGCCAAAACGTCCCTACCAAATCACCGTGTCGCTTTGGTAATTTGTATTACGCGAACTGGTTGACCGTGGATGGAGAAACAATCGACAGTGGCAAGGGCGTATCGAGCGAATACTATAATGGAGCAAACCCGTCTTATATTTTGAACGGTAAAGGCCGCGCTGATATGATCGGGAGAACTTACATTGTGCCGAGCGGCACACTGCATTTCACGAGGTTGGCTATGGAAACCGCCAGGGTATGTATACATATGTGCTTGATTCCATCCTCATCGGGGTAGAACTGCTAGAATTACACCTCGTCCTCTCTTCGCAACGGTGTAGTCTTATGAAATGCCCGTTCAGTGGTGATATCGATAACAGCCACATCTCGCCCGTCAAACCGCCTTCCTCCATCCCCATAACGTCCTACGTCCCCCGAATGCTTTGGCAGGTTCGCGAAGTGAACAACACCGAGGTATAGACTGGACACGGTATCTGAAATCTGCGACCGAAGGTATTGGCGGGTGTTCAGCGATGCTAGAAGCGAGTTGGCATATACTATTTAGCAGTTAGATGGGGTGGTCTGTCCATCATGTGCAAGGTATGGAGGACTCACGCTTTCCAAGGATGAAGTTCAATCCCATTGTCCATGTATCCTGGATTCTAACGTTCTAAAGCAGGTGTGAGAGTGGCATAGCCATCTTGCAGATAATCGTACGTACTCCAGCAAGCTCAGCAATGCAAACGAGACTACCGCAAAAAGTTTGAATCAAGTCACGATTTCAAACCACAGAGCAGTCAAACTTACACAATCAACACACACCGGTTAAAGGCATAAACGATAAGTGTGTTTAAGAATCGTTTCGTTCTATGCAGGGTTCGTTAGGAATGAATTATTGATCATGAGACTAGAGTCACCTTGGGAACGCAGAGCCAGAGCCACTTTTATGAAAAAGTACGCAGAGCGATACGGTAATCAGAACATCACACAGAACTCCAGCGACCCCACAAGGTATGTCGGTAGAAAACTAGGAATGATAACTTGTGAGCCGATGCACCAATGTCTCTGTTAACCAGCCTACCCTAAACTGCACAATGACGGTGCTCTCGTTATCGACGAACCTACCCGCGGACATCAGTATTTCAGCGAAGATGGTTGGACAGGGTGCAGTACATCAAAACGACCATCCCTGCTTGTTGATTAGAATAGGTTTCACGCAGTGGAGGAACAGCACACACCTATGCCGAACCCTGTTGAAAAAATCATTAGAAACCCCTCGTGAGCACAATTAAGAGAACCTCACCGAAGCTAGCTAGTGCTAATAGTATCTACAATGACCCTGTCACTGGATGATACCTTTTCCAACATAAGTAAATACACTCACAATTGGGGTGGTCACCAACCACCTCACTTCGCGGCGACAAACTGAATACCAATTAAAGAAATCTTGAGCAGCAGGTCGAGCATGACATACGGCAATATATTTTATGTGCGAAGAAGCTAACGGCATTGGATTTGTGAGCATCAACCTGCAAACAGAGTGTTCACTTACAACTGAACTTTGGCAATTACACAGAACTGGAATACAGTTTAAATTCCATCAGTGAAGGCTAGTGAGATGAAGGGAACATACATTCACCAGAACCGAAGCCTAAGCAGGGGAAACATTCAAGATCAGGGTCTTGCGAGTTGTAGAAAATGGGTCTGCGTACTGGATATGACCTGCCATGTCCCATCAGTAGGAAGCAGATTTGAAGTGGAGGGCACACGGACCAGACAATATACTTAAAACTCGTTGGATCGCCGTAATTGGTTATCTGTAGTGATTCAGCACGACGGTTACAAGGAGTGGGCGCTTCGGTTTCACCAGGTAATAATACAACATATGACACACTAGTATGAAACACGTGTTGGAATGGCCTATGCGTTGACGTACCAAATACTCACTGAACGAGACGTGTAGTGTATCAAGAACCCTGAATTTGCATCAGCGGATTTGACGGCTACCACAGGGAAGCCTAGCTCACCATATGGCAGCAACGATGAATTTTATGATCGAAGCATCTTCAGAGTAGTGCATGTAATACAAATAAGTCTGTATAACCGGTAAGCATATTACGAGCCCGAACATTCTGTATAAAGCGTCCCTGGAGAGTTGTTATGCCATACAACCTTCGACGTGAAACGTGGCCATCAGAGGGGATATGCGACAAAATAAAGCAAGTAGATACATACATGGCGGAGACCAAGCCCATGACGAGGTTAGCGCCTGCCACGAAGAAATAAGCGGACGAGACCACACTTGGTTGTGAAACGTCTTCACCGAAATTGCCTGGGATGCTCATGTCGTTTTGGTAACTTGTACGCGAACTTGCCGATGAACTCGATGCGGGTAGTGGATTGCGGATGCAGAAATCGATGGTTATGGGGGTGTATGGAGAGAATGGGGCAATCCCGTCCTATCTTTTAAATGACAAGGAGTGCGTTGATATGATCGGCAGAGCCTGCATTGCTGCGAGAACCGGTACGGTCGACTTTACTTCAGGTAGGCCCTAGAGTTTGGCTTCACGATGGTGACCTTGTAAAGCATCCACCTACCGAACGGGATCAGATATTGATGCTGCTGGAAGGTCGAGCTTCGAGAACCGCCTTTCTGATGAAGGAAGCAGGGTCACGTGACCGTGACCAGTCAAAAACTAATTTACTTTTGACGCGTTGTTGAATACGACGACGGCACTCGAAATGCCCCCAGCAAAGCGACCGTTCATGGCCAGTCCTGCGTTGGAGTCGTCACAGGCCGAAACGCCGTCAGCTGTCCTCCTCGCTCCCGCCGTCGTCGCCGTGCGCGTCGTCCTCTTCTGTGTTTGCCACGCCGAGAACACCTGCACACGCGTGGACTGTCCCAGCAGACTCCAACCAACCCGTTCGATCGAATCCCTCGGTTCACCCATGGCACCACGCTGCCCCCTCCGACGTCTTTAGAACGACATATCACGCTCCGGTTTCAGCTTGTCCGCCATGGTGCAGACGGGCGCGAGTTCAACAGAGATGGAGTGTACCGTGCCGTTCAGCTCCCTCTCGAATGTCCATGAGTAGATTTGACCGCTACCCCAGATAGCCTGACTCACCATATGGCAGCGACAATGAGTTTTATCGTCGAGACATCCTAAAAGTAGTGCATGTAACACACATAAGTTTGTATAACAGGTAAGCATATCACGAGCCTGAACATCCTATATGAAGCATCCCTGGAGAGTTGTTTTGACATACAGCCTTTCGTGTGAAACATGGAGATCAGAGGGGAGACACAATAAAAATAAGTAAAGTGATACATACATGGCAGAGAGGAATCCTACAAATGAGCAGACGAGACCACACTTGGCTATGAAACGTCCCCACCAAAATCGCCCCTGTCGCTTTGATAATTTGTATTATGCGAACTGATTGGTGAACTGGTTGCGAGGATGGAGAAACAATCGACAGGAGCGAGGGCGTATCGGGAGAATAATGGAGCAAACCCGTTATATCTTGAACACTAAAGGCTGGGTTGATATGATCGGGAGAACTCATATTGTCCCGAGCGGCACATTGCATTTCACAAGGTTGACTATGGAAACCGCCAAGGTATGTATACATGCTTGATTCCATCCTCATCGGGGTAGAACTACTAGAACTACACCTCGTCCTCCTTTCGCAACGGTGTAGTTTTATGAAATGAATGTTCAGTGGTGATATCGATAACAGCCACTTCGCGCACACCCAACTGCCTTCCTTCGTCACCATAATGTCCTACCTCCCCGAATGATTTGGCGGGTTGGCGAACTGAACAACACCGAGGCGCAGATTGGACACGGTATCTGAAATCTGCGAGCGAAGGTATTGCCGGGTGTTCAGCGATGCTAGAAGTGAGTTGGCATATACTATTTGACAGTCAGATGGGGTGGTCTGTCCTTCACGTGCAAGGCATGGAAGACTCACACTTTCCAATGATGAAGCTCAATCCCGTTGCCCATGCACCTTGGTCATGAACACCCTAAATCAAGTGTGAGAGCGGCATAGCCATCTCGCAGATAGTTGTACGCACTTCAGTAAGGTCGGCAATGGAAACGAGACTACCACGAAAAGTCTGAATCAAGTCATGATCACAAACCAAAGAGCAATCAGACTTACCCAATCAGCACACACCGGTTAATAGCATAAACGATGAGCGTGTTTAAGAGACGCTTCGTTCTAAGCAGGGTTCGTTAGCATTGAACTATTGATCATGGGAGACTAGACTCACTTTGGGAACGCAGAGCCAGAGCCACTGTTATGGAAAAGTACGCATAGTGATACGGTAATCAGAACATCGCACAGAATTGCGGCGACCCCAGCGGGTACGTCGGTGGAAATCTAGGAATAGTAACTCGTAATCCAAGGCACCAATGTTTCCGTTAACGAGCCTACCCTAAGCTGTATAACGACGCTGCTCGCGTTATCGACGAACCTAACCGCATAACATCAGTATTTCAGCGAAGATGGTTGGGCAAAATTTAGTACATCAAAAAAACTGTCCCTGCTTGTTGATTACAATAGATCTCACATAGTGGAGGAACAGCACACACCTATGCCGGACCCTGTTGAAAAATGATTAGAAATCCCTCGTAAGCGCGATTAAAGGAACCTCACCGAAGCTAGTTAGTAGTAAGAGTATCTGCGATGACCATGTCACTGGATGATACCTTGTCCAACACAAGTAAATACACTCACAATTGGGGTGGTCACCAGCCACCTCACTTTACGGCGACAAACTGAATACCAATTAACAAAATCTTGAGTGGCAGGTCGAGCGTGACATACGGCAATATATTTTATGGACAAAGAAGCTAATGGCATTGGGTTTGTGAGCATCAACCTGCAAACAGAGTGTTCACTTACAACTGAACTATAGCAATCACACAGAACTGAATACAGTTTGAGTCCCATCAGTGAAGGCTAGTGAGATGAAGGGAACATACATTGACCAGAACCAAAGCCTAAGCAGGGGAAACATTCAAGATCAGGGTCTTGCAAGTTGTAGAAGTTGGATCTGCATACTGGATATGACCTTCCATTTTGCATCAGTAGGAAGCACCTTTGAAATGTAGGGCACACGAACCAGACAATATACTCCAAACTTATCGGATCGCCGTAATTAGTTATCTGCAGTGATTGAGCACGACGGTTACAACGAGTGGGTGCTTTGGTTTGACCAGGTAGTAATACAACATATGACACGCTAATTTGAAACACGTGTTTGAATAGCCATGCATTCCCGTGGACGCACAAAACACTCACTTGAACGAAACCTGTAGCGTATCAAGAACCCTGAATTCGCGTCAGCGGGTTTGACGCTACCACAGGGAAGCCTAGCTCACCATATGGCAGCAACGATGAATTTTATGATTGAAGCATCCTCAGCATAGTGCATGTAATACAAATAAGTCTGTATAACCGGTAAGCATATCATGAGCCTGAACATTCTTGATAAAGCGTCCCTGAAGAGTTGTTATGCCATACAACCTTCGACGTGAAACGTGGCCATCAGAGGGGATATGTGACAAAATAAAGCAAAGAAATACATACATGGCGGAGACCAAGCCCATGACGAGGTTAGCGCCTGCCACGAATAAATGAGCGGACAAGACCACACTTGGCTGTGAAACGTCTTCACCGAAACTGACTGGGATGCTCATGTCGTTTTGGTGACTTGTACACGAACTTCTCGATGAACTCGTTGCGGGTCGTGAACTGTGGATGCAGTAGTAGTCGAGGGTTACGGAGGCATGGGGCACTCCCGTCCTATCTTTTAAATGACGAGGCCTGCGTTGATATGGTCGGCAGAACCCGCATCGCTCGAAGAACCGGTACGGTCGGCTTTACTTCAAGTTGAATTTGCCTTCACGATGACCTTGTAAAGGCATATCTACCTATCTAAGCACGATCAGATATTGATGCTACTCAAACGTCGAGAACCGCCTTTCTGATGAGCAAGGTCACGTGACCGTGACCAGTCAAAAACTCATTTACTCGACGCGTTGTTGAATACGACGACGACGGCACTCGAAATGCCTCCAAAGCGACCGTTCGTGGCCAGTCCAACGTTGGAATCGCCGTCGTCGCGTCGCGGCCCGAAACGCCGTCAGCTGTCCTCCTCGCTCCCGCCGTCGTCGCCGTGCGCGTCGTCCTCGTCTGTGTTTGCCACTCCAAGAACACCTGCACACGCGTGGACCGTCCCAGCAGACTCTCCAACCAACCCGTTCGGTCGAATCCGTCGGTTCACTCATGGCACCACGCTGCCCCCTCCGACGTCTTTCGGACGACACATCACGCTCCGGTTTCAGCTTGTCCACCATGGTGCAGACGGGCGGGAGTTCAACAGGGACGGAGTGTACCGTGTCGTTCAGGTCCCCCTCAACTATACGCTTGCTCACTTACGCAGACTAACTAGCCTACATTTTCGATCCCGCCACGGATGACGAGATAGTCGTATCCTACAACCTCCGTCGCGTTTCAAATAGGTTGACCGCTATCATGTCGTCGAGCAAAGACAAAGGAAAAGCCAGGGAGATTCTCGTGTCCCCAGAGCCCGTCGGACACCTTTTTGAAGTACAAAAAGCGGTAGAAGTGGCTCAGCATGGGGTGATCAAGCGCGGGCACACTTGGGCCAAATCCTCCACGGCGCGTGACCCGTACCATTATCCTGGAAATGACTCGGAGGGATCCGTGTTTCTCGACGACGAAAATGTCGACTGGCGTTGGGTAGCTGAGGAAGACCTTGCGCTCAGCAAAGCTTGGCCAAAGGGTTGCGACCTTATCCAAGGCCATCGTATATGTAAGGCTACCCACTTGCAAATATGTTGAATTGCCCCTCATAAAGTCATCACAGCATCACGATGCGCGCACTCAAATTCATATCACTGCGAATACGAGAAAGGTTCCACACAGGAAAGGAAAGGGCAACAAACCATTCTTATTCGAAGCCTACGGCTCGCTTTCGCTTTCCAATCCCGAAGGGACTCTTCGTCCAGGCATTGTCGAGACAACACGCTGGAATAGAATCGGAGCTTACGAACGCTTCTTGCAGGCCGAAGCAGAGAAAGACTGGTCTGCAAGAGCATTAGACGGAGAGTTTGACGAGGATGAAGATGCGGAAGGCGAGTTCGATCCTAATATGGTATGTGTTGTTCGTCCCCTCTCTTGCCTGTATTGCGTTGATGGGCCCGTCACAAAAATCAGTCATCTGCAACACTGCCCGTATTCGGTTTGTCATCTTCGCCTTTCTTCCCTTCCGCATCATCAAATCCAGTTACGCCGTTCCCCGCCGAGCCGTCGCTACGGCGGCGGGTCGACTACGAGCGTCGACGCCTCCTGCAGTTGACCAAGGAGAGCTTGAAAGACACCTCGGGTGACGAAGAAGATGAAGTAGATGAACTCGTGTACGATAACGACGATCCCGCAATGGAAGAAAAACCAATTGACTGGGATCCTTTCTTGGATGGGGAGGAAATCTGTTGACGACGTGGGATGGATGTTTGGCTACCAATAAGCACATTTATATTTTTGCATCACGCGGGACGCTAGGGGAGCACTGGGAGATGGGGGAATCACATACCCTTTGTACAATATACGTCGTGGGCTCGGTCACTATGGATTCTTCTGCCAGAGAGGAGTGAAGCCAAAGAGGAGAGGGTAGTCAGCCGTGGACCATGGATGCACCATTGTCGAACTCTTATAGGACACAGCACGTCAGCTCCATCGCTGACATTGAGATGGTATGACAAGCAGCTAGTAGAGCCATCATAGGAGCTAGGAATACACAAGATGTTTATATCTCCAATCAATAACCCGAGTATAAGCGACCATTGAACAGTTTCGCGGTTGTACCGTCAGCGATCCCAAGCGGTGGATCTCATGTTGAAGTATATCGAGCATCCCCTCGATGGTGCATACGTTGGAATGCGGATACTGGTACCGTTTGGACCTCGGCCACGAATAGAATTCGATCCACAGTGGAAACGGAGAAGACCTGACCAACAATTGCCGGTAAACCGTCACGGGCATCTTGGAGGATACGTAGAGGGTCGCCCAGTACTCTGGAGTCGAGAGAGCGACAGTTCGCCAAGCTCTGCAAACGCTCGAGATAACGAGCTGAGATAACAGGGCGCTGTTGGATGCTGGTGGTTGGATGGCCTTGAGAAAAATCAGGGCCAGAATCTCGTTTGGGAGGCGTGCAATGGGGGAGAGTTGGGGTAACGATGGTCTCGAACGATGCGGTAAGGATAACTGCACGACAGCAAGGCGGTCGAGGAGAGCTTGGTGGTGGACGTCGCGTTCATTGTCAATAGTCCATAGGGGATAGGGGATGTCCCGTGAATGCCTCCTGATTCGTTTATGTCTGACCTAGATGCAACACATCCCCGTTGTACGCAAGGCCCTAGGGCTGAGGGTGGACGATGTCGACATACCCTGAACGGAGGAGACCTCATCTTTCGCACTTTCATGCTCATCAATCACAGACATGCCTTCAGCGACGCCAACCATCTGCAAGCATGAACTCCGGCTCCAAACGCCAACAGGGACCACTTACGACTTGGAAAGCAAGGAGTGTAGCAACTAGACCTTACCGCTGTAGCCAGTCGGTTTATTATCCCAGCTTCGGAACGTCACTTTCGAGTCATGCTGAGGCTAGTGGAATCCTGAGCACTGTGACTAGGCAAATCACTCACAGAGAGTCACTCGGCTCCGCAAGTCGGTGGTGAGGATACGGAGGGGACCAGCAGCTGTTCTGCGTCTGTCAATGTGTTCAGTGGATTGATCGCCATCATTTATGACCATCTTGATGACGACGTCCCGTTACTCGGCTGCACGGCGAACAGACGCAACACCGACTTCGAATGCCTTGACCACGTCAATTGAATGTTGCCATCCAGTCACTACTCACCGTCAACGCCCATGACTAGTAATTGCAGCGACGCCCCCGGTCAACTTCCTCAAGACGTCTACGACGCGGTCTTGCCACGGTGGAGGTCAGCCATCCGCAATGTCATTCTCAAGGCTGTCGAGCGCGAAAGTCCTGTCCTCGCACGAATGCAGGTCGGAAAATTTTCATTCCCTTATATTCACCCGTATTGACATCGTGGTACTACTGCAGAAGCGTCTTAGGAATCCTTGGCTAGACGCCTATTTCCTCTACACATCTTCGCTGGGGACGCATACTTGCTTCATGATTGCACTGCCCATCCTGTTTTTCTTCGGCTATCACGACCTTGGACGGGGGCGAGTTCTCCATAGCTCGTGTCATTCTCAACTGACCTCGTTCCCGCCAGTCTCATGTTCGTGCTCGCTTCCGGGGTTTATCTCTCTTCGTTCGTCAAAGATCTCGTATGTGCTCCTCGTCCTCTTTCCCCTCCTGTAACCAGGTTGAGTGCGTCCCGGTGTGCCGTTGCCACGTCATTTACCTGACCTCGTCCGCCCAGCCATCGGCACGCACCATCTCGAATATGGCTTCCCTTCGACGCACTCGACCAACAGTGTATCCATGGCACTCTTCATATTCGGACATATCCATCGCGCATATACTGAGCATTCAGCAGTATCCGACCTTGCTTACTGTGGTTCCTGTGTCGTTCTGGTCGTATACGTTGTCAGCATAGTCTTCGGAAGGCTATACACGGGTATGCACTCCGCCACGGACTGCATCGTAGGTGTGGCCCTTGGCGCAGGAATATGGGGCGCATATGTCATGGTGTGCGACACGATAGAACGTCTGCTATCCAGCAGCTCTTGGACTGGTAAAGAGGCCTTCAATAATGATCGGACCACTGAAGAACTTCTTCCATCTTGCAGTGCCTTGTACCATCGTCCCCGTATGTTTGTTGTTAGTTCACTTCCATCCACAGCCGGTGGATGACTGTCCGTGCTTCGAGGACGCCATCGCTTTTATCTCTGTCATACTCGGTGCGTTCGTCGCACGGTGGCATACGGTTTATGCTGGCATAGACGATCGGCTGCTCCAGACCGTCATGCCGGGTGGTCACGGAGACGAATGGACGCTCGGAGACAAACTGGGCTGGTGCCTCATTGCATGTCTCAAAGTGAACGTTGGTACGCACCTCTTGTCAGATATCCTCCCTGGTCGTTCTGTTGACCATATACAGGTATCGTCATCATCTTCGTATGGCGGCTGCTCGCCAAGTCCGTGTTACATCTCGTTTTGCCACCACTTTTCCGTGCTCTGGCTCTCTGCTTCGACCTTCCTAACCGTCGATTCTATACGCCTGCTACCGACTACGCCCATGTACCCGTTGAGAATGGCCTCCATCCTATTCCCAGTGTGATAGACCTGCCTAGTGCCTTGGAAGTAAGCGGTGTATACGCTGAAGACGCGAGGGGCAGCGTCAAGAGAAGAGCACGTGGTGTGACAACGAAACAGGACCTCTTTGGCAAGGAAATGGTTGATGTCGCCGAGCACCCAGGCTGCCAAGTGAAAGAACTCGAAAACGGAAAGGGCACTACCCATGCGGGCACAGAAGTCAAGCATTACGACGCAGATGGTACACGCTTGCCGTTCTCTCCTTTCCCATGCAGATATGTAAGAACTCACGGATGTTTGCAGTGCTTACGAAAGTCGTGGTGTATGCAGGAATTGCGATCTTCGGCGTTGAGATCATACCTGTGCTATTTTCCTTGACAGGGTGGGGCATCAAACCTTGGTGAAACACGTTACCCACGGACAGCCCTGGTATTTTCTTATATTTAACACGACGATCGTGACGGGCAAAGCTATCCTACAATAATGCTGTCATACGATAGGTAATGAACGATTCTCATGAAATTATAACTATACAAGCTTTCTTGTGCCTCGTCTTTGGGGAAGAGGTCTTAGCTGCGAGCTGGTGCAAAGTACTGGATGGAATATACTACGATGCACGTACCAACCAACCCTGAAACCAACTCCTTGCTAGGCGGATCAGGGGTGAGTAAAAGGCACGCCAGCCATCCCACGTAACCTTACGTCTCCTCCACTCAATCTCGTCCCGTTTTCCACGGATGAGAATAACAAAGGTGTTAAAGTAATGGGACAAATCGCTGGGTACATTGGGAAGTATAGATACACGATAATAGTAGCAACGATCCAAAAGGAAAATCCACCCGGTAGCATAAAAGAGAAAAGAGAATCAGATCTGTTGGGACAAACACTTTGGTGGTGGAGGGAGTGGGCATGAAAGTGTCGACGAACTCGACAGCGTTATTGTTGGTACAAGAGATGTCCCTATTTTTTCAGCGAAAAGCATGTCGTACTTCTCTGAAAGAATAGATAAATCCGTCTCCTCACTGATCTCCTCGCTGCTGCCCGAGTAGGCCCGAGTAGTGAGGCCGCGAGGAGAGAGACGGGTAACTGTTCCTACGACCCCTGCACTTGTGAGCGTGGTACCCAAGGGCCTACCACCGGTACCGATCGCCGGGTTGATCGTCGGACACTGGGACTCGATATACCCACTCATTCCTAGTTCGATGGTCGTAAGGCGACTGGACATGTCTTTGTCGTACGGCCCCATGTCGCGACCGCCGTGTCTGATGCGATAAATGAAAGTGACAAGGACGAGAAGGTTGCAAACCACGAGAGCGACGGCAGCCTGCCCGACAAAGTGTGGATAAAAGCAGTCGTAGCGTCGATAAATGTTCGAACTGGTAGTGCAAAACCCACTTACCTCGATATCTGCAGTTACCCCTCCGATGAAAGTGGGTGGGATGGTGTATACCGTGTGAATGCCACTGACAATCGTTGTGAGGAGACTCGATGAAAACACAGCCAAAATCATAGTCCGCTGATGCGAAGGAACACGGAGACGCCATAGTAATCGCAACGGAAGATAGACGAGGATGAAATCAGATAGCGAGTCCGCTAAACACGATGGGTCTTATGAGGTCAAGCCTGGGCTATAGCAAGAAAACGTACTTATGACCTCGGATATCACGACCCACTCAGGAATGGGACATTGAACGAAGGGTAAGTTATACCATGATCTGTCCATAGCACAAGGTATCGCCTTCACGAGCATCACGTAAAGCCACATGAGAACGAAAATGGCGGCAGCGCCAAATGCTGCCGTACGACTGGAACTTGGTGGAGCGATGCGAATGAAGGAGGACACGATGGAGAGGCGAGCAAACCATATAGCACAAGTAAAGGATAGCACCTCCATCCACCATGAAATGACATGGGTAGTTCGTGATTGAGGGGGGATTCCTATAGAGAACGATGTCAGGGGATTATAGACGGCAAAAAAAAAGAGACTGAACACAAACCAATGGTGTTAGCAGGAATGTATAGATCTTCCAGAGGTGAGGAGAGAAACCAGGAAGCGACCAAGCACACCAAGGTACAACAGGATGATAGGGCAGCCCAAAAATCGTCCCACCATAGTCTCCGGATGTAATACCGGAAGCCGAGTCGAAACGCGGTCAAGCAGATGGCGAAGGCTTGAAAGACGGTTATGAGAACTGCCAGACGTGGGTGTCAGTTAAATGCCCAACGCCTAGATGATAATACGGCTTATGGGACCTGACACGTACTCAGACAGACAGATAATGTTTGTGCATTCGGGAAAGGGCTCGCCATGATAAACTTTTTTCAGCTACGGGCAAGAGTCTACGTGGTGAAAGTTCCTGAGTGAGTGACGAACAGAAAAATGGAAGCTGTGGGGACATTATCAGCCTCGCAGCGCGTTCATCCGACCCACAGGAGGGTTGGAGGTGATGAGGACCTGCCGAGATGCCATATATAAAATGCTGTATGGGCCATTGGCAAAGCTACGTTACCAAGCACGTGAAAAGGATTTGTAACGAGATGTCAGTCGCGTGGCATCCGCACTCAGGGTAATATGAATTGCATCACCGGCTCAACGTTCAGCCGCTTTGCATGCTGAGCATTGAGGACGAGTCCTTGTTCCAGGTATGTATAAGTATGCACTTTGGACGCAGGGCACGGTACTTACGGAAGTCTGGATCCCGATTATCTTGACCCGTCAGCAGAACATACTGATACCTCGTACCCTTATATCGATCCAATCTTGACTCCGTGAGTGGGATAGAAGGCAGCAGAATTATACATACATACCGTGTGCGGGCGCTGCTAGACTTTGGTGGCGTTGATGTGATCGTCCAAAGGACGGATTAGTTCATGGACGCGTTTTGATGACTTATGTGTGTCAGGCGCTCTGCGACACAAACGTCCACCATCGTCATTACCGTAGATCCATGTCGGGTGTACCATCCAGCCAATCGCTACAAGCTTCGATCCATGCCCCCAAATCTGCGTCTGATCGCAGTCTGAGGCCACCGTCCCTCAACCAGCTCGCTGCCCGTATCAACCTCACATCGTCCAATTCGTCATCTCCATCTACGACATCTTCCCCTGCCCGCCCACGTCTCGCCGCCTCCCTCTTGCGCACTGGATCTCAGTCATCGCTATCGACGAGTGCCACTAATGATTCCATCGCCGTTAACGCGCCATCCACCCGTTCAGTGTCTCCTGCGCTGACCACTACATCTACCACAACACCCAAGTCGACTACGATATCTATCCCAGAGGATCTTCCCCTCGAAACAGAACCACTTACAGAGGATAACGTCGAGCAGTTGAATCAAGAAACAGTCCAAAATCCCAAGACAGGGAAGAGGATCAAGGGGTATAAGAACGTCCCTTCGCTTAACGATATCACCGCACGCTTGGCAAAGACGAGGTCGCTCAGCATCGATGGGACTGCATGTCCTCCTGAGCCGGAGATGGTCGATGATCCGAAAACGCCTGGGGCGGTAATGAAGGCACCAGAACACCCGCTTCAGTATGCATGGTACGTGCTCGTATCACCCTTCGACATCCCTCGCGTAATTAGTGTGCAACGCGGATGCTATGTAGGACCATCTACCATGATACCAAACCTACCAAAGGGTCTTTTACTCCTGCTCCTCCCAGGGTCAGCGGTGAAGATGCCGCGTCTTTCTCTGCAGTTCCCGAGTCGGGGGATTATGAGGCTGGCCTTACCATCGTCGGAGAATTTGATACGGTGGAATCGTTCTGTCGCTACTTCAACTGGCTCAAACCTCCTTCCAAGCTTGAGCGCAACTCCAACTACCACATTTTCAAGTCTGGTATCAAGCCTATGTGGGAAGATCCTGCAAATGCAAATGGCGGCAAATGGGTTTTAACCATGAAGAACAATCCAGCGCTGCTGGATAGGTGTTGGGCATGGCTCGCGATGGCCCTTGTTGGCGAGGAAGTGGAAGAAGGTGACGATATCTGTGGAGCGGTCGTGAGCCTCAGGAGCAAAGTCGACCGCATCCAGATCTGGACCCGGAGCAAAGACGACGTGGAGCGTGTAAATGGGATCGGAAAGAAACTCGTCAAGCTTGCTTGATGTTTCTGAGGCTGATGGCATCGGTCTCGAGTTTCAGGTTTGCAAAAGTTCTTGTCCACACGCAGATGTTACATCTTACCAATACCGCAGTATAATACAGACGATCGACCACCGCCCAACAAGTTCATCTCGATCCAAGGGCTTCCATCCACAGCGTTCCGTTCTACATTTGCCACTGGCAGGTAGAGGTCCTTTGGGTGCCAGCGAGTCTGCAACGCCGATCAGCGGTGGAGCTTTCGGCTCCTTTGGCATCGGTAATATTGGAACGGGCTGGAGAGGTAAAAAGGCCTGAGGGTAGTCTGTTTACCCGGAACCAACCAACTACCTTGTAATATCATGCATGTACCCTGGACCCATGTGCACTTCGACAGCCATTGCCACCGGTGAATAAGCATCCATCGTTTTGCTTACAAGCAGTGCCTGAACGAACGGACACTACGTCATAGGGGTATTTCGGTGATAAGGAATGCCAACATGGGCTGTGTGGGTTGCAACGTGGTAGATTCAAACCGCCGGGATGTAATCCACGCAACTTCGCTGCGATATCTTGTGATGTCAAGTGATGTCATGATCTCATGTCAGGCCGGTTATAGTCATGCCAATCCAGGTCCATTTATTCCTCGGTGCCCAGTGCATGAGCCAACCAGGTTAGTAGCAGTAGTTTGTCTCTGTGGTCAGGGACGCGACGGTACTTCAAGGGCAACTCGGACACTAACTTTCCCCGACAAGTACTGCCGCACTGGCGTAACCCAAACTCGGCACAATAACCGTCCAGAGTTTTGACGTGCTGCTCCCGCAGCGACATCTAATATTGTCCTCGTGTGGGGTGTGCAGACGTTCTAATAGGCAGAGGTAAAAGCGGAACAGTAATGACTCCTCGAAAATAAGTGTTTGTAAGTCCCTGGTCCACAATGCCCCAAGGGGTACTTGTGCTCCGGAAACTCGTCCATACATCGACCAACCCTTACCTACCACGTCATTTCCGCCATCCGAAGGCTTCCGAGCTAGGATATGCTCCCAGGTATACCTCGAGGCACCTTCCCGTCCTCCGGCACCCTAGCTCGATCACGAGGCTCAAGAAGCTTCCGTGCCTTGACTGACGTTAGAAGACAGGGTAGGTGTGCTGTACTGATTTGACCTCGACAGGAACAGGTGCTGAGGTGTATAGTTACATACCAGGGCGGTGCAACGCGATGTCGGGACCATTGTTAGCTTCAGACTGGGAGTTTTTATAGACGCACTTGCCATTGGAGCGGGGTTGTGGTGCAAAAAAGTCTTCTAAAAAGGATGGATAATCAACTTCGTGCCTCCATTGTATAAACTTAGGGCCACGACAGAAAGATTGTCTTCAAGCAGTACACTTGCAAACAGAGTAGTCGACCTCCACCAGAGGGGTCATTTAGTGTACACTTGCTCCGTGGGCTCTCGCCGGTGTCGACAGGATGTCGACGAGTATTATTTCCCGCCTTCACGAATGGCCTCGATATTGCTTGCCAAACGCCCGTAAAATTGCGCTGGATATCATCAAAGCCAATCCCCCGTTGTCGACACAAGACATATTTCGGTTGGCCAATGGTAGCACTACAGCACAACCGCAGGTAGCACGCCCACCCAAATTCACGGGGTATCGGGGTGTCAAGCCACCTTTCACGGGGAGTCAAATACGTTCCGTCAGGCAAGTCTTACCCTCGACTTTCCGTGTCTCATGCGACTAAGTTTCATTCTACAGGTACTTGAAAAAAGTGGTTCTCCCTAGTTTGGCGAACGACAAGGAAATAGAGAAGTTCCATACAAGAATCGAAACCAAACAATCTCGGCCTACTGACGTTTGGCTGTGGAGAGCCAACGATCGCAAGCAGTTCGCACTGCTTCCAAAGGCTGCAACGGAAAATCAGGCCGGAGTAGTAGGATCTTCCGCCAGCAGCGGTGGGCGTCGGAGAGGACTGGAGTCACCTAAACAAACGTCGTCAGCGTGCGAGAGAGAAGAAGGTCGAGAGAGATTTGAAGCTGATGACGACTCTGCAGAGCACTAGATAATTCATACCCTTGTATCGACCCTCCCAGGAGGGGTTGCATGTGTGAACCCGCCCCTCCCGCTTTGTGTGTGTGTGTGTTCTCTCGTCCTGACTACTTCGCTGTACATAACTCCAACTCCAACTCAAATGATGGGCCCTCCACGCCGTGCCCGCTCCCATTCATCTGTGTCAAACCACAACCCTGCTAACAACCACCCAAGACAGCATCCTGACCCACCCCACCCCGATCCACCTCAATCTCACCAGCATCTGGGTATGTCCCCGGCCTCCCGGTACAATGCCAACTTGAAAGTCGTCCGCCGAAGGGACCCATCCATTGTATCCATATTTGATCAATTTAGCCATGTCTGTGTGTATCATCATAACGGAGACAAGTGGGAGAAGCAGGGGTTCGAAGGGAGCATGTTTTTGTACGAACGGTACTGTCACGCTCTCCCTTGACTCCCATGTTCCCCTGTTCTAAATCGTACATACAGCGATGCTTATCCGCCATACGGGTTCTATATCATGAACCGCGTTGGCATGGAAGATTACAACCAACGATTATACCCTGAAGACGGGGTCGGCGCTCACGGAAACTACCTCATGCTGCGTCATTATCCCGATTTCACCGCTCGCAGAATAACGAGGGCGCGGGAAAAACTCCCTCCATCTGTGCAAGATGGACCTGCAACAAAGTTTGCGCCAGAGTTCGCCACATCCGACCTGGAAAAGCTTCATGATGAGGACAAGGGTCGATCCCAGACGGTTAGCTTGTGGTGTTTGGCGACCGACACTCGCGAGAGCATGACAGACGTTATGCTTAGGTGAGTGGCTACTGGATACCGAGCATCGGATTGCGGGTTGATCATGGTTCGGCCCACAGATTGCACAGTTATGTCAAGAAAAACTTACCTTATCCAGACGAGTACAGGTATGGTCCTGACCGACCGCCCCCTCCGAATTTCCGTTCACTATCTAGAGCGAGTGGTAAGTATTTGTTCCCTTCAAATGACTCGGGCTCAGTAGTTGCAGAACGGGCACATACCCGCTCGGCGTCTAGTGCGTCGAACACAAGCAGTATTCATAGCATCTCGGAGTCAGGAGAGGATGATGTTCGAGGTTCTCAACCTACTATCACCTCAGTCTCTGCCCGCAGTGTCTCTGAACTCGACAAACTTTTCGCCAAGCTTGGGGGCGTGTCCACTAACGGCGTCTCTCAGTCTCAGTCACTGCCTCAGGTCCAAGTCCCGACTTATGGGGCTTCAGAGACCACAGCTGCAAGCCTTTTTGTAAATGTGCGCGACCCTTCGCGTACCGCTGTATCCCCCACGCCCTCCACAACCGCAGTACCCACACGTGGACTTGAACTCTTGAACACCATTTTCGCTTCCGCTACTCCTCCCCCTAATCGCGTCTTATCTCGAACTGAAAATTCCCACTTCTCTTCTGATTTCGCTACGCCCTCTACGCAACAGAGTGTCGTTGCTAATGCTCACACTCCCACTGCGTACTCCCAAGATCATCATATCCTCTCTCCCAAACCAACCACTTCTGCCCTTCCGCAAGTTCTTAACCAGGAAGTCATTTCCACCCTCCTTGGTCTACCACCTTCACGCGCTTCATCCGCCCGGTACGAAGGGGATAACGAAGCGAGTGATGATGGCGCATCCGAACCTGGTTCTTTATCTTCAAGCGTTCCACAGCTCGCTGTGCCCCCTGACCATATCGAGGGATTCACGAAGCAGCGTGTCCTTGGGGACGTCACACCTCGTGCTTCCTTGCGCGGATTTGATTCAGACATCAATCAAGTCACCAATATTCTCACCGCTGCAACGTACACAGGCCAACACCAACAACAGCGTGCTCAGTCGTCGCACACATCCTCAAGTGCTCACCTGCAGGTCCCAGCCACGAAGCCGACGGCACCACCGCCCTCGGTCAATGATACTTCTTCGACTACGCATGGAATTGCTCGTGGCAGTAATGACGTTACAAGCACTAAGAGTGCTTCCACCAGCCCCAACCCCCCGAGGGTTCGCCCTCTGATCCCCTTTGAGGCTGACTCAGATCTTTGGCCTTACCCTCGTGCACCGCTTGTTGAGACAGACTCGGACATAGTCGAACTTGACTTTGCGGATACCAGTGCACTGAGTGATCCGAATGCTTTCGAGAAGCGTTGCAAAGGCAAAAAGCAGAAGAAAACCAAAAAGGATAAACAGAAGGAGAGGGAGGAGATTGAGAAGAGCTGGGACGTACCTGCTCCTCTGCGCGTCGCTTCGCCCCCAGCCGTGCCTGGTAATCCTCCGGCCCTTGTTAACGGAAATGCAAAGCATCCCCACCACCATCCCCGCGAGATCCAAGAGAAGACCGTCGCAGCGCAACCATCTACCTCCACTATCCCAGTGACAACGGCCACTTCAAACGTCCCTAACCCTGCCAGTGTCGATGTCGATGGCGTGCGCACTGCTCTTCTGTCCACACTCTCTACTTCACAACATGCCGATCGCCTGACGAATTTATCGAGGAAGGACTTTGTGAGCGAAGTACTGTCCTTGATCTATGTACGTGCATCCCTTGCGCTCTTGGGGTTCCTCGAGAATAATCCTGTTCCCATTGTAGACTAACAAGCAATTCGTCGACGATCTGTGGCAGCATTATACGTCCCATGATTAGGTCGAGTCAGTCGTTGCCAGACAGCTACACGCAGTTGGTTCCTGTGATACTTCTCTATACGGCTCATTTCAGGAGATTGCTACATATCTATGTATGTATGTCAAGGACATCTGCGCTCGCTTGTTCCGCACCTTTATGCAATGTACTGGCCGCTTCGGGCTTTGTTGTGTGCCGGAAGTCGTACTAAGTGGTGTTCCCCTCAAGCGGCATCTGTCCGCAGTGCAGCTACTGCGTTCGTTTCCGGTAGTGTAGGGGATGATATGATATGTGATTAGGAAGGAAAGAATAGGCTGGGAGGAAAGTGAGGAATACTGTGAACGACCAGACAAGTGAGCACCGACCGTACAACCACATTCACCGTGCCCTGCAAATCACTTCCCCGGGAATGCCCAGCACCAGGGCCTCCCTAGCCTCCAGCCACTCATGCTCCTTTTTCTTCGTTCGAACTACCGCAATCTCTCCCATTCCCAAGGGTTTCATCGTCTGCGCTCTCCGCCCACTACATAACCTTCTTATTTCGCCAAGGTCCATGAAGACGCGCCGGCTAGGCATGCTAATAAGGCTCATATGTGATAGGAGGGGTCTATCGTCACGGTATTTGAGTTCCGCCCATATCCGCCGCTGTGCTTCGCCGACGCGTTCGAAATCGGACGGTGACGGGGATGAAATGGTCCCGCGGGTGATGTTACTGAGAAAACCCGCACGAAATAGAATAGAAAGGATTCCAAGATTCTGCGTGGAATGGTCGACGGCTACGAAACGGTGTCTGGCGCGGAACGCATTTTGGAGACGTGCGCAGAGGTCGTAGGGGAGCGGCATTACAGACTGGACAAGTACTTGCAGACGAAAAAGAAAACGTGAGCCAATACGACTGCTTATGTAAGCGAGCTATTTGTCTGATAACTCAGCTGGTATTTTTGATCAGGAGGGGGCTCGTGAAATGTACTCGCGGGCTTACAAGCATGTTCGAATCGGAAATGAGTTTCAAACCTAGTATTGGGCAATTTCGGTTCTGTTCTGACTCGGAACGGGTCCGTTCGCAGAAGGCGCAGGCACCTCGTAACAATACCGAAGCCAAATTATCGCAGCCTCTCAATGTATTCGAATGCGTCAGTGACGATATCCCCACATCAACAGGAACGCGTAAAAGGAGACAGGAGAATTACAAAGTTCAAGAGGGCGACTTGATAGCAGCGGCATCTCCGAAACCTAGGCGTCCGAACAAGAAACCAAAGCGAGAGTACACGGATCCGGAAGTATACGCTCACTTCCATCCCCTTCAAGATTATTTACAAGAGAATCTCGATGGTGCGCACTATGATATCTCGCAAGACGGTGTAACATGACATGTTTCCTTCCGCCCGCTATTCCCAGTCATTTTTTGTGGAATAAAGTAGGCCACAGTCCTCCTAGTTGTGTCCGTTCAATGCTGAGGTGAATAGCCCAGGTTACATGTCTGCCCAGACGGGACATCATTTTGCAAATCCGACGAACCACTTTTGGCGTTGTTTGTATCGATCAGGTAGTTTCGTGCATTTTTAAATGGAGAGAATGTCATTAACTATATCATTTTCCATTAGGATTGACCTCAACCTTGTTATCTCCATCTGAGGACTATTCATTGCCTGAAAGGTACAATCTTGGTCTGGTATGTATACTACCTTAAAATAGTTTTCCATTCCATGCTCACGACCATGGATTCCCAGACTAATATTGTGGACAGGCCATCTGCAGAGGTATTTGCTACTCCCGGCTGACTTCTGCATAGGTACTTGGTGACCTATTTACATAGGCAGCAGAAATTTCGATATCAGAAATGAAGGCCGCGGTTCCAGTCTTACTTAGAAAGATCTCGCGCTATAGGCCGCGTTTCGTCTGTTTCGTGGGGATGGGGATATGGACGGTAGTCTGCAAAGCCTTGCTTCGTATGCAGCGATCTCCCGGTTCATCTGCATCGAGATCGCAAAGTGAGGGAAATAGGGAACAGAAGGCCAGAAAGGATTTACAGGGCGACGAGAGGGGAAGTCAACAAGAGAAAGATCATCCTGGGCTACAGTCGTACAAAGTCGTACATCCAGCCGGGGCCGGTATGTCCTCGCACGCTTTGCAGAATCACTGGCGCTTAGACGGACGTCTAGGAGAGCTAACAAGCGAGACCCTCTTGTTCGTAGTCCCCAGCACCTCTGGGAGAGTCGTTCGATACCAGGTTTGTTCTGCCTAAGCCATCCATTTTCGATAACTCATGCGAACTTCAGTTCTCCGATAAAATCAGCTATTTTTCTGAACTAAGCGAGTTACTTCGGAAGCCACAGTCTGCGGTCGGCACCCACGATATGCTGCCAGTAGCGATAGAGACGCATGGACTGGATATCTAAACGCTAATAATTTCTACCAGTCCACAGTATTCAAGTTAGAACACCAAACACCTATCCAGCGTGGCTGTTATACCATGCATCACGACGTCCGACCGGATGGTTCACCTAGCAGACGTGTTTCGTTGGGAACTTCTCTGTGGTCTATCCGACTACCATCAAGTGGTCGCGGTGCAGGTGGAATGAAGACGATGTAGGGGATCTAGCCTGAGCCAGTTCCTCACAATACCAAGTGTAACGGCCGATGGTTGCCCGTGTATATATTGTGAGACCTCTCTTTTACTGATACTGATCGAACGTGAGTAAATTAGAGAGCGCGCATATTAGCACCGGAGTGGAGCATCAGATCGGACTGAAGTAGCAGTATACCGGAAATTCTCACCCTTTGTTAGCCTCACGACTCATGTAGCAAGAAAAACGTCGCGCATGTACATAGGTGATATTTCATACAGGCACTATATCATTTGGCCTTGTAGTGAAGAGAACGAACTGTGGGTGGAGGATGGAACCACTAGTATTATACCTCTGCCTCTCTTCGTAACGCTGTAGCCGGATCGGCGGTGATATCAATAACAACCCCTTCCCGTACGCTGAACAGCTGTGTTCCATCTTTTGAACTCTCCGCATGCTCCTGAAGCTCCGATGGGCTTGCGAAGGCAACAGTACTGATGCGCAGATCTAGTGCGGTACCTGAAGCCTGGGATCGAAGGTATTGTCGGGTGTTCAGTGATGCTAGAAGCGAGTTGGAATATACTATCCAAAAAGTGAGCTATGAAATCCATTGCGGGAAAGTCATGGAAGACTGACATCCCTGAACGATGAAGTTCAATGCGATTATCCATGCATTTTGATAGCCGATAGTCTGAAGGAAGCATGAGAGGGACATAGTCGCCTTGCAATAGGGCATACGTACCACGGCGAGTTCTGCAATGGTGGCTAGTCTACGACAATCAACCCGTGGCTGCAAGGAAAGGAGGATGGAACCCACGAAGTCAGTAAGCACCGGTTAACAGCATAGATGATAAGCGTGTTCAGGAGACGCTTAGTTCTAAGCAGGGTTCAGTAGGAATGAACCGCTGACATGGACTGGAGTCACCTTGAAAACAACACCGAGCGAGAGCCACAGTCACACAAAAGTATGCAGAGCGACACCGTAATCAGAACCTCACTTAGTACGATCATGACAAGAGCAGGAGTCCCGATGTAGAACTAGGAAGAACGAGTGAGCTGGTGCACCAATTTCCTTCTCGATGGAAATACCGCAACGCGCGTAAGGGCACTGGTCTCCGTATTGAGGAACCTATCCATGGAGATCAGCATCTCTGTGAACTTGGTTGGACGCGTTGGAGTACCCCTGAACGACTGTTGCTGCTTCTTGATTAGCACATAGGTCTCTCGTAATGGAGGAAAAAGCACAAACCCACGCCAAGCCCTGTTGGAATGTCGTTATAAATGCCTCTCAAACCCAATACAAAAAATTCACCAGCCTGAGTCAGTATTAATAGCATCTGTCATGACTCCGTCAGTGCATCATATGCCTTTCCATGACAAGTAAATATATTCACAATTGGGACGGTCACCAGCCACTTCACTTGAGGACGACAAACTGAACGCCGTAAAGAAAATCGCCAGAAGCAGGTTTAATAAGACCTACGGCAATATATCTGGTGCACGAAGAAGCTGGTAATACTTAGCTCATAGGCGGCAAGCCATAACAAATAGTCACCTACCATTGTACTGCAGTAACCACAATTACCTGCAATGCCGCGAATTCTTGACATAAATAACTTTGGGATGAAAGGAACGCACATGCACCAGAATTGATGCCTGTCAGAATAAGGCATTCACATCAATGCCTGGCAGAACATTGGGTATACATACCTGGAATGACCTAGCATATCTCATCAGTGGGAAGCAATTTTAAAATGACAAGGAATACGAACCAGACCGTATACACCAAACTTGACGGAATGCCGTAATTGATTATCTGCGGTGATTCAGCACGACAGGTAGCGGAAGGATCGGATCGCATGGGTTTCACCAAATAGTAATACAAAAAGTGACACACTACTCCACAGGTTAATCATACACTCACTTGCGCGCACCAAACACTCACTGAATGAGACATGTAGGGTATCAAGAATCCTGACTGCATGTGAGCAGATTTGACCGGTTCCCAGGTTGACCTAACTTACCATATGCCGGCAACCACGAGCTTTGTGGCCGAGGCATCTCCACAATTGTGCATGTAATACACATAACTCTACATGACCGGTAAGCCGAGAATAAAGCTGAACATTACGATTAAAACACCCCTGGAGAGTCGCTATGCCATATAGCCTTGATGGGAAATAAGGACATGAGAGTAGGAGACACGACAAGGGCAAGAAAAACCGTACATACATAGCGGAGACGAAACCCCCGATGAGGGTGGTACCTATGCAAACACATGAGCGAACAAGACCGTGGTTGGCCATGAGAGGTCTTCACCAAACCCGTCCGGGATGCCCATGACGATTGGGTAACTTATACAAGGGGAACTCGTTGACACAAATGTGGACGGAAAAGTAATCGAGGGTTGCAAGGTATGTAAATTGAACCATGGAGAAATGTCGCCCTTTTTTTAAAGGACGAAGGCTGCATTACATAGTATGATCTGGAGAACCTGTATCACCTTCTGCAGCAGAGCCTAGCTGCACAACGGAGATGTTATTGGCAGTGTTTGGGGTCCTAAAACGCTGGTGCCTGTCTCGTGCTTCTCTCCCACAACTTCCGCTGATCGGTAATTCCACGCTCTCGTAAGAATATTGCAGCCTGAAGGACTTGTTTCGCCCTACATAGCATAGTCACACTTCGTCCACGACAAGGGACTCTACAAAGAAGGGAATGCAAAATAAAACAAAGCTTCACCAGCGCATTCTTCGGTGACAGTAAATGCCTGCATTGAATGACCGCTGGTGGCTAGTCCTGGATTTGAATCGCCTTCATCATCTCGTCACAGCCCAAAACGTTGTCAACCATCCTGCTCACTTCAGCCGATAAGCCCGTCACGATCGTCCTGCTTATCGTCTTTTGTACCTGAAACTCCAAGAACCAGACAATCATCACGGAGGGTCTCTTACCAAGGAGAACGGGACGCCATAAGTTACGTATAATTTCGGCTTCACGAGGGAAGTGGAGCGTCGTGCACGTCAGTGTTGTATCCAATCATATCTAAGGTATGATGGTGAATGCGAGACGAAACTACTAGAATCACACCGCGCTGCGCAATGCTGTAGTCTTGTCATGGACCGGAATGGGGATGGTATCGGTGATATTCCCTTCGTGCACATCGAAATGCCTTTCTCCGCCCTTTGAACTCTGTGCTTCCTCCGAAAGTTTCAGCGGGTTTGCGAAGTGGACAGTACTCATGTGTAGGTCTGACTCGGGACCCGAACCCTGGGATCGAAGATGTTGCCGGGTATTCAGTGATGCTAGAAGCGAGTTCGCGTATACTAATCAATTGTAAGATGGGAAGTTCTTAGGGCACGGAGGACTGACGTTTTCCAACGATGAAGTCCAATGCCATTGGCCATGCAAATAGGCTATCAGCGTCCTGAACGAAGTGTGAGAGCGGCATAGTTGTCTTGTAATGGCTCATACCGTTACCACGGTGACCTCCGCAATAGTGACCAGTCTACAGCAAAACGCCTTGATCAAGTTGCAATTACAAGTAAAGAAGGATCAACCTTACAGAGTCAGCCAACACCGGTTAACAGCATAGACAATAAGCGTGTTCAAGAGACGCTTTGTTCTAAGTAGGGTTCGTCAGGATGGTACGCCTGACACCGACTGGAGTCACCTTGGGACTGCGGAGTGTGAGCCACCTTCATACAAAAGTATGCAGAGTGACATCGTAATCAAAACCTCGGCGAGTACGACGGCAGACACAGCAGGTGTCTCGGCGTAAAACTAAAAATAACCATTCGTGAGCCGCTGCACCGATTTCCCCGACCGTTAACGAAATTACCCTAGTCTGCCAGGCGAAGCTGACTGTGTTATTAACGAATCTAGCCGCAACGATCAGTACTTCAGGGATGATGGTTGGACAGCCTGGGGTACATCACAACGGTTGCCGCTGCTTCTTGGTTAGAATAGGTCTCTTGTGAAAAAAAAAAGCCACCGACCCATGCCAAACCCTATTCAGATATCGTTAGAGATCCTTCGTGGGTGCAACAAAGAACACACCGCAACGAGCTAGTACTAATAGTATCTATCACGATCCTGTCACTGGATGATATTCTTGCCATCAGAAGTAAATACACTCACAATTGGACCGGTCACCCACCACCTCAGATGATGGTGACAAACTGAATGCCGGTCAATGAACTCTCGAGTCACAGGTCGAATTTGACCTACGGCGATATATTTTATGTGCAAAGAAACTAGCGACATTCAGTTTATGAGCATCAGCCCGAAAAGAGTGACACTTACAATTGAACTATAGTAATCACAAATGACTGGGATAGATTTAAATCTTATCATGAAGGCTTGCGAGATGAAAGGAACGCACATTCACCAGAGCTGATGCCTAAGCAGGGAAACACTCCAAACTGGTGCCTTGTAGCAAAACGGGTGTACGCACTGGGAATGACCTGCCATGTCATCAGCAGGAAACTGCATTGAAATGGAAAGTATACGAACCATACAATATACTCAAAACTCGTCAGATCGCCGTAGTTGGTTATCTGCAGTGATTGAGCACGACGGTTACAAGGGGTGAACGCTTCTGCTTCACCAAGTAGTAATACAACAAATGACACACTAATCGCGGGTTGGCGATGCATTCACGTAGAAAGGTCGAGTACTCACTGAACGAGACATGTAGGGTATCAAGAAACCTGGTTTCACATGAGCAGATTTGACCGGTATTCTATTGTGGTCGAACTCACCATATGGCAGCGACGAGGACCTTCATGATCGAGGCATCATCAGAATAGTGCATGTAATACACATAAGTCTATATAACCGGTAAGCAGCGCATCGAGCTAAACGTCCCGTTACTCCCCTGGAGTGTTGTTATGCCGTATAACCTTGATGTGAAACGTGGTCATCAAAGGGGACATGTAGCCAACTATAAAGCAAAGCAGTACATACATGGCGGAGACCAGCCCCCCGATGAGGCTGGAGCCTATCGTGAACAAATGAGTAGATAGCCGGAATTGGTTACGAAATGCGCTCACCGAACCCGCCCGGGATACTCATCTCGTTTGGGTAACTTGTGTAGGGGGAAATCGTCAAGGAACTCGCTGATCGTATCTGTCTAACAATGAAAAAATCTGGTCTTGTTTTTTGTTTAAAATTAGAAGAAAAACACGAGGGAGGTATTTATATGATAATAACAACTTGCATTGCCCCGCAGCACAGCATAATTGATCAAACCAAATCGAAGGCATCTGCTTGATCCATCAGCGATGACCTCAATATTGCGGTAGTAGCACAGCTTTTCCTGTGGTCCTTGACGCCAGCGGGAGGCACAACACGTCATCGACGCAATAAACTGAGATGCAAACTTAGGGAGGACGAAGGTAGCGTCAGCCTAGTGACATGGAAGCACCGGAGGGAGCAACGGCGGTTGAGAAGGACGCGGGCACCTTGGCTGTCTATACTCCTCCCATATCCGCCCAGTTAAGAGGGGCCAACGATCATGCTAAAAATTGATGATCTTCTGTACGAAAAGCGGGGGAGGAACAGGCCGGCACACTACAAGGACTCCAAACTTAGGGTTGTGTACGAGAGAACTGGTCATGACTTCATAAATGCTGCCGACTCCAAACCTAAAATGGTTTCATGAAGGGAGAACCTTACTAAAACGAAAGACTTACAATAACCTTAGTAAGGCCAACTCCAGTGATAACAGCTCTCTGAATGCTTCCAGAGCGACCGCTCGTGACCAGTCCTGAATTTGCGTCTTCCTTCATCGTGAATTGTGGTCCCAAATGCCATCAATTACACGCTTCACGTCCCCTATCGTCGCCATGCGCGTGCTCACTTGTCCTTGCAACTTTGGGAACACCTGTGCACACGTGGACCTCCCGAGCACTGGACTCTCCGACTAAACCGCTCAAAATTGTACCTGTTCACCTGCCGTCTTTGAACAGCGCGTCACACTACACATGGACAACGCAAAATATTCTCTTAGCATCTTCTGTATCCGCCTATTTGATTTTGCAAAGTCCTCGGGATCCTGGCGTGGGTGCTCTGGGAAATGGCGGGAGCAATTAATTGTGGGAGAAAACCATAGCATCTACAGTCGAAAGCGCTCGGGGCGTAAAAGCCGCACCGTGTGCCCTCACAAAGGGATGTCATGGATCGCCTGTTGATCGATACGATCGACATCATCTCATGGGATCAGGGACATGCCGCAAATTACCTTTACTAGCCTCACGGGGAAAGAGGAGCAAATGATACTCCAATCATACCTGCGGTGGGTGGCCAACAAACCAAATAGCAGGGGATGAGGATGGAGAAAGTACATAGTTCGGAACGTTGGACGTTTTCATTTGCACAGGGACCCAAAATAGCTAAGTTTTAAGTAAGTACGTACGAAAGACAAACGGATACGAACAACATCTTACCCAACAACAACGTACATAGCCCGTGAATAATAATACATATGTTCGAGTTACACACACATGACATTACCACAGCGCAGGACAACGACTTGGAGATAGGCTCCAGTTCAGGTGGTCAATTGTCCTGCAACTGCTACTCATTCCCTCATTCCTTGATCCCTATATCTTCTATTGTTTTGGCCGAAGACTAGATGTGTCGTTTTTCGACCGGAGTTCGTGACTGGGCAGTGGGCTTAGTATTGGGATTAGCATGCTGAAGTAGACTCACTGACCCTGTGTCGAGTCGCCGATGTCTCTCTCATCTGCGGCCGATGGGCCAATACTATCCGTTCCTCCAATAGCCTTACTCTGTCTTCGATGCTCATGGTTTCTGCTCCTATCTCTTGGTATTTGATCCCGAATTTATCGAGTACCTGGCGGAAGACCTTGATGCAGCGTTCATGGTGGTCTAAGCTCCGTACGCCGTCGTCCACAAGCCACTCCTCCACAGGGTTCAAAAGTAGGAAGATGGCTTCGCTGTAGCGACGGAGTGCCATTTGGAATGCAGGTAAGCTGACTAGCATGTCCTCCTTCTGGCGTGCCTCGTCCTCATCCTTCGCGGTCATAATAGCATAGACGATGGGGTCGATGCCAGAACGGTCGCTGAGGATGAGTCCTTCACTATTTCCCCACCGAGACCGCACAAGTGCATTGGCTTCTTTCTCCAACTGCGCCAGCATAATTTCTCTTTGCATCTCTATCGTGCCCACGTCTGTCCTTGTGTAGCCCTTCGCCCGCATCACTTGGCGCGCCACTTCAGTGATATAGCATCTCGTAGGCAGCCCTACGGACTTCGCGATTGCGTTGCAGAGCGTAGTCTTTCCAGTGGACGATGGGCCTACCACGTACACTTGAATGGGTGAGAGATGTCTATCTGGCATGCTGTCGCACTTGCTGGATGATTGTGCCAACAACGATTTGGGCGTCAATCTGCCAGGCTGCGCGTGACTTCTACAGGCACCGCGGGGGAAGTCGAGGTGCATGCCAAATATTTCGATGGCTGGACCCATGCGTTAAAAGCAGCTGGAGCTCGTGGCCACACATCACCAAACCACCCACATCCACATCCACGCTCACTGATCAGTACATTTTAAACATCGCTTGACATTCTATGTACACACTTCTTCCAAATCCTCCTCACGACCAGGAGTCATGGCACTTCACTGTGCCCCAAGCACATCTCGCCCTTCCAAGAAGGCGGAGGGACACTAATCGAATTTTCGGAAAATTTATCAAGTTCACGCCTGAGACAATTACCCTGGATATTATGCAGTTTCCGAGCAACCGCATTCTGCACAACGATGATCCAAACAAGTTCATTCTTGTTTCTTTCGAGGGATTGCGATTCCCCCAGGGTGGCCTGAAGATCATAGGAGACTACATCAACAGGTTGATGAAAGCGGGTTTGTTTATCAACGATACTCAGTATCGCTTTTACCACCATAGCAACAGTCAGCTGGTGAGCGATTGCTAATACTAATCGCGACTGACAATCGTATTAAGAAAATTCCAGCGAAGCAGAACATGCTTCATGAGGGAAGCTACTAATGATGCTGAATTGGACGATAGGATATATCAGATGGGCGACTTTGGCAAGATAATGAGTGCTGCAAAAAGTGAGGGATTTCCCACCTGTTGATCCTTTGTCGACGTTAACGTCTATCAAGGGGCCAAGCGCATTGGCCTTTTGTTCTCCGCAGCTGAAATTGATGTCCAGTTGGATCCCAAATGGGTTACAGATATTTCCGATATCGAAAACTCTAGTACCGTGTTCTCTGACGGTTGTGGACTAATGGCCAAGCGTTTTGCTATCCAAGTTAGCAAAGCGAAAAAAATCGTCTTTCGTAACCAGCGGTATACTCCAAGTGTGTTTCAGATTCGGTGCGCTTGCTAGGATTTATGTTGGTTGCTAGTACAGACGCCCTAACATCAAGGTCATCAGCTACTTGGGTTACAAAGGTGTGCTCATGATGCATCCCGAGATGGACAAGGAAAAAACTTGCCTCATCAAATTTCGCAAAAGCATGAAAAAATTTACCACTACACAAGACCATTCCTTTTCGGTCGTTGGGTACTCCAAACCATATGGTTTCGGTCGGCTCAACAACGACGTTATAGTCCTGCTATCCAGTCTCGGTATCGCGGACGAAAAATTCGTCGCCAAGCAACGGGAATATCTGCGATGGATCGAAGAAGCGTCCACAGATGTGACAAAGGCCATCGATTTCGTGTCTACCCTAGACAATTACAACCTTGCGGAACGCATACTCCTGGACGGCCTGGATGATGGGGCAGTCAGCCGCGACATTCGCAAGGCGCAGACCTCCGAGGTCTCGCAATTCCTGAAAAACGATAAACCCAGGGCAAGAATGATTATCCACAAGTCGCGCTTACTATACGGAGTTTGTGATCCTTTTAAGGTGCTAAAGGAGGGCCAAGTCTATGTTCGTGTCACCTCCAGGACTGGTGATTCGACGCTTATCAATGGAGATGTTCTTGTCGTGAGGAATCCATGTCTTCATCCTGGTGCGTTGCACAGATCAGGCCTCGGATCTCTGAGTCATTGGCGTTATGCAGGCGATTGCTTGAAACTTCGAGCCGTCGACAATCGACGTCTGTCGCATTTGGTTGACTGTATCGTGTTCGCCTCGGTGGCAAAACCCAAACATCAAGCTGCACCCGCAATGAGTAGTGGTGGTGACTTAGATGGTGGGCCCTGCCGTTCTTCCCCATATTGTGTCTTATCATTGGATCTAGGGGATAAATTTTTCGTTTGTTGGGACCCAGATTTAGTCCCTGCACGTGTTCATGAGGCGCGATTTTTCCTTCATACTGACAACCGGATGACTAATATACTGGTGTCCATGTAGTCCTATGACTATCCCCCCAACAAGGAACGCCCTGGTGGCAACGTAACAAGAGCGGACTTGGCTAATCAGTTCGCCTCCTACAACAAGTTAGTCCATCCTATGTCGCTGACATTGCTGCATTTGAACTTCGACTCTTAGTGCGGGACTTGCGAGAGTAGTGAAGTTACATCAGCAATGGATTCGAGCGAGTCCTAATGGTGCGATGAGTGCCGAGTGCCAGGAATTGAATGCACTTCATTCCCAGGCAGTGGATGGAGCTAGAGTCAAGATTCCGGACAGACTCTTAACTCCACCCACTCCTCAGGGAAAATACATCTTGGATGTCCTCGCAGAAGTTGCTAAGGAGTATCACGCCAATTTTGGCCAACTCGGAACCATAGATCTGGACACTGACACTACCTCTGCAGATGAAGCAGAAGACGTACTTGCTGAGCTATTCAAGAGCAAGCCAAACGCTGTGTCTGAGTATGAGTTATTCAACATGGCCTTGGCATTTGCGCGGAAGTTTTCTATGACTGCCGATGAAGTGAAGCCTTATCTTGCACACCTCGATGTTGGTGCGCTAGCGCCGCATGAAAAGCATGCCATCAGTACCACCCTTGCGCTCACACCTATGGAACACCGACGCCTGTGGAATTCACTGATGACTTCTGACATCCTTTCGCAGAGGGATCTCCAACAGCGGCAGCTTGACCGACCTCTTTCTATGCAGCGACTGTATTCCTCTGCGATAAACTCCCCCGCTACGTTTTTCCAGTATCTCAAAATTGCTTCAGTTCAGTTCACGCGAAAACTCCTTGTGCTCAAGGTAAGCTTGTGCCGTTTCATATTTACCACTGAAATTTAAATGCCCCGCGTGCATAAGACGGATGACAGATTTGCTGTCGGGATCTTCATCCGAGGGGAAATTCCTTGGGATGAAGATCCCGAAGTCAGCGACAATGTCGTCGTGTGCTCGTTTATGCCCAATGCGCCTTCTTCGATGGCTGGCTATCGACAATGCACTATTGGTTACAGACTGCATTGCAACGACGGAACCTTCCAGTTGTATAACAAAGCCAAAGGGGACACCTTCGTTTTTCTTTCTCGTCCGCCCCGGGAAACTCAACAAGATGTCATTGCGAGTATTGCTTTACAAAAGATCTCGCAGAGAGTTCAGAAGGTCAATTCTCTACCATTGCATTAATAATATTAAAGCGATCTCTGCAGCAACTGGGCAGACTGCAACGGACACCTGTAGTTGCAATGGAGATCCATGTCATTTCTAACAGAGATAGGGTTGCACATCAAAGTTTCGATCTCTACTTCGAGCAGTACGTCTCCGCCCAACCCCCTCGCTGCATGTTGACAATCTTTCACTGATGAAGTGTTGAGACTGAACAATACATTCGTCGTTTCGAAAGAAATCTGACATCCTACGAATTGAGAACAGTGAAAGCAGTTGATTGGGCAGATCGACCGAGATGGTTGAGAGAGCTCTTCGAACCCCGGCAACCGGAGGATAAATTCAAAGAGCTTTTAGCAGATCTCACGCAGGAACAATTGGAAACGTTAATGAGCTTTTCCCTGCAGCACCGGGCCTATACCGAATTATATTGGAGTTTCAGCTTCACCGCCAACTCCATTCCTCTTCGTCCCAATGTCGTTGCTTGGATTGATAAATATCCTCCGCTGGTATATGTCCTACTCAAGGCATATCCGCCAACGGAAAATATGGAGCTCCCGGAGCCGCTTTCTATGATGTGTGCTCCGATCATCAGGGCTATACTGCGCTCAGGAAATGAGCTGGGCATCGCTACGCTCGTTGGCTTGGAGAAAATTGCGCGGGCCATCAACGACCTCCCACCTGATCAGTATACCGAGCTGCTCATGTTAGCTGCACTGAGCATCCGACCAAAAATGCTGTTCCAGGAAGTGCTTCTCGTGCTGCATGAATCGAGGTTGGCCACTAGGGAAACAGAGAAGGCAGCAGCTCACTTCCACAAGCACGTTCTTGCTGTGGCATTTGACTGCGCAGAAGAGGCGGCTGACACATGTCCTTGCGACGAAAGTGGCCGGCCGCGCAAAACACAGGGTTCCTATCCTGTGCAACGTGTCATTCCCGGGGAGAGTGGAGAGGCGAAGCTACACCTACGAGTGGATCTGAATGTTCCCATCCGTCTACACTCGCACGTCCGCCTCCGGTGTATGTCAAAGCCAGAGAACGGATGGGTCGAGCAACCCGTTAATGATGGCATTGTCACGAAAGCAACCCGTGGAGAGTTGACGGTTGAACTATTCCACCCTCTTCCGCCCGAAGCGCCGGAGATGCAGTGGAATATCTATGATGCGGGAAGCACAGGTACGGTTCCGTTCTTAATTCATTTGTAGCTTCATGTTATCTTCCCGGAAGCGACCGCGCAAGCGATGATAGATGCATTGACGCGTCTTTCGGTTGAACGCGAAACGTGTTGTAGTATTTACAACACGATTATGATGATCCCTTCATCCGAGGAACTTGACGACGACGCTAGTAGCAATTCTGCAGAAGAGATACCGGATGCGGAAAACTTGAATGCCAGTCAAATTATGGCCATCAAATCCTGCGTGGTCCCGCTGTCACTAATCTGGGGCCCTCCAGGTCGGCGGTAGTCCTACCTGCTTGATGCGCATCGTTCTGAAAACAAATTCAGGCACTGGGAAGACGACAGTCGTTGTTCAGATTCTTCGTTATCTTCTACGCAAGTTCGGCGGATGCAAGATTCTCATGACAGCGTCTACTCACAATGGTAACGACCTCAGCCCCTGTCCGCGACCATATTTCACATCCAAACTTGTAGCAGTCGACAATGTCCTGGAAAGATTTTTAAAGATAAACCAGCAGAACAATTTGCTGCCTGACGATGTAATTCTGCGAGTTGCCACAGACCATTCCAAGGTCAACAAGGCACTTCAAAGTTATACCGTTGATGCCAGGGTTGGCGGAGATGTGCATGAAAATAACAGACTACAAAAACAAGCCCAGCAGCGGGTGAACGCCGCGAGGATTGTCTTTACGACTTGTGCCGGTGCTGGACTTGGTACACTTCGTAAAGTGGACTTCGACACGGTACTTATTGACGAGGCATCTCAAATTACGGAACCCTGCGCCCTCATTCCTCTGGTGAAGGGCAGTGAGAGGGTAGTCCTCGTTGGAGACCAGTAAGTGGTTGTGAATGACTTGCGTGCTTAGCTCGCCATCTTCTGTGTGTACAGCGTTCAGTTGCGTCCCACTGTGAAGCCTATGGGGAAAGCTCTGGAGTACGATGTTTCCCTCATGGAGAGGCTGTACACCGCGGAACCGCATCCTGGTACCGTTAAGACGATGTTAAACGTTAGGGTTGTCCATCGGCTTTGGAGAGCGTGCTCTGATACAGTTCTGCAGGTTCAGTATCGGTTCCCGAAGGAACTAGCCCAATTTCCTTCGCAGGAGTTCTACAATGGCGAACTACAATCTCATATTGAAGATAGTGACGAAGTCCTCGGCGTTCTGCTCACCACGGCTTTCCCTTGGCCACGCAGTGCTGAGTCTAGAAGTATCGTTCCCACCGTTTTCGTGCAATGTAATACGGAGGAGACTATGGGATCGTCCTCCAAAGGAAACGAAGGCCAGGCGGAGCTGGCTGTTCGCATAGTGTCCATGTTGCAATCCCCCGCTACAGAAGGAGAAGACAAACCGAAGCTGTCTATCGCTGCTCTGTCACCCTATACCAGACAGGTCACCATGCTCAAGGAGGGACTCCCATCGTCCGTCACCTGCTCCACGATCGATTCATTCCAAGGCAGGGAAAGCGACATCATCGTTTTCTGCACAGTCCGTTGTAACGCGAGTCGGGAGATTGGGTTTGTAGAAGACCACAGGAGGCTTAATGTGATGTGGACACGAGCAAGGCTAGGGCTCATCATCATCGGAGAGAGGGCGACGATGACGGAAACGAATGCTTTGTGGAAGAGGGCCATTGGTTCGTGTACTGAAGTGAAGCTCCCGCCACCTCCGGAAGCACGTATGCCATGAAGACATCGATTTGTCACGCACTCTTGCACGTCGAGACGCACATTAATGTGGTATGAGGTCGACAGTAGGATACACTCTGCGCGAGAGCCATACAAGGGAGACGTAAAGTACCGTATAAAATGAAGACTCATCTGCATAAGCGAGGTAGAATATCAGACATAAGCAGGTCGTGGAGTGGCGAACGTGTAGTATGGCATCTCCCTAAGCATCATTCATACCAGACAAAAATGCTCCAATGTCTTTTGACCTGGGTCTCCTGCTGCCAGACAAGCCCGTAATGGGGAAATCTTGGCTGCCTCGCTTGGGGTCGTGCCCATAGGATCCTTCCTCCCTTTTCTGTGGTATGGGCAAGGACGTAACAGGAGGTGACGTAGAAACATACTCGGCATGAGAGGGGGGTGTGTATGGTGCATTAGAAGTAGACTGGGATGTTGTGGACGAGGACATGAGAGAAGCTCTTTTGGATGACCGGCGAGACTTTTTCTTTGGTAAATCTGGGAATTGCATCACGGACTGTGAATAGGGGGCGGATTGGGAGACGGAGAGAATGTTTCTTTGAGTATGACTACCATCTCCGGTGGAGACAGAAGCTGATGTGCGCGATTTCGAGTCCGAGGTGGATCCGTTTCGTCCGTGCGCTTGGCCCTTTCTTCGCACATACGTTTCTGCTCCCAAGTCTGCGTCCTCCACGTCGCTAGAGTTCGACCCGGTGTCTATTGGGTACACCACCTCGACACCGCCGAGACTCGAGACAGTGCTGCTGCCCCGGAATTCCTCGACCCCATCGTCTTCTGCGGGTACTCCGCCGGTGAGTGTCATTAATGTAGAAGTCTGTGCTTTGACTTTGCGTTCCCCGCGACGAGCCCTACGTTGGGCCTTCCGAGCTGCCCGCTCCTGTTCCTCTCGCCTCCGCATCTCTAATTCTCTCTGCACAGCTGCGCGATGATCCGGGGACGTCAACTGTTCGATAGTGTTGGTATCCAAAGGTGCAGCGTCGGAGTCAAACGTGAAGGAGGATGTGGTAGTAAGGGTCCTGTGCCTGCCCTGGGTTCCTTCGTCCTCATCGTCCGATAAGTATATCGGTGGTCGACCAAAGAGAGTATAACCGAAGAGCGTGAGGGAGAATTTGGGACGTCTGCGTTGCCTTGCCCTGCGATGAGGTGAAGCACCGAAGTGAGAGTGCAGCGACAGAGCGTCCGAGTCTGTGTCTCTCAAAAGGCGTTCGAGGTCGTTTGAACCCTGAGTGTTGGAACGAGAGACGGGGACGTTGGAAGACTGCGCGGTCGCATTCGAGGACGAGCCAGCGGTGAAACATGAGCAGCACGAGGCGAGTGCAGCACGGACGTTGTCTGTGTACGAAAAGTTGTCCATCATGATGGTGGTGGTGGTGGTGGGCCGAAGACGAGCATAAGTAAATAATTAAATACACGACAATATACTTGCTATTAGTACTACCCCCCTTGGACGAGAACTAATAGGATGTCTGTCTGACTCGGATCGATCCTGACTCGTCAACTTGTCGAGTACTTATGGTCGACGACGCCACGTAGCTTGCTCCCTGCCTGGTCACTCCCGATAATGTTGAGATCGCCGTTCAACGAAGAGGACTCGAAGCTCGTCTCTGATCTTTATCGACTGTCCAAGAAGTCCCCAAGGCTAGTGCGCGCCCACGAGTATGCTGCTCCTTCAGATCCTTCGATCACGGTCACCAGCTGGAAGATGAACGAGTTCAAATACTACGATGTCCCCTCCCCGTTCCCTACCTTGGCAAGAGGTCTGTTCACCCGACAACTACCATCAGGTCCTGGGGAGGAACCCCGGCATCAGATCATCGCACGAGGCTACGACAAGTTCTTCAACATCGGAGAGGTCCCCTGGACAGATGTGAGTGCATTCTACTCGCGTGGTCTACCTGTAGTCTGACCTGCCGTGTTACACTGCTCTTGCTGGGAGTGTAGTGGTCTTCCATGGAGTTTCATACAGGGCCTGATTACACTCTGTCGATGAAATCGAACGGATGCATCATCTTCATCGCTCCCGTAACTCCATCCAAGTTAATTGTAACGTCAAAACACGCGCTCGGACCGATGCAGGGCGCCGAAGAGACTCATTCACAAGCGGGCCATCGATGGCTCAGAAAACACCTTGCTGGCAGGGGACATACAGAAGAGCAGTTGGCGGCCACCCTATGGGAAAAAAAGTGGACAGCGGTAGCAGAGGTAGGTACGTCCACAAAAGCAGAATCCAATGGCCTCGTTTACACTCTACCGTAGCTTTGCGACGATAGTTTCGAAGAACATGTGTTGCCCTACCCGCCAGAAAAATCGGGCCTGCATCTGCATGGCATCAATGAAACCCACAAAGCTTTCCGCACCCTCCCGTCAACCATCGTTGATGCATTCGCAGAAGAGTGGGGATTCATAAAGACACCCACTCTCGTGTTAAATTCAATATCCGAGGTGAGAACGTTCACGGATGAGATCGCGAAGACCGGAAAGTGGAAGGGTGAACCTCTCGAGGGTTTCGTCGTCCGAACTCAGATCACCAACCCCAAGCCCGGCTCAACAGCACGGGACCATCGACCACCATATCCGGACAGGCTCCTCTTTCTTTTTCAAAGTAAAATTCGATGAACCATACATGATGTATAGAGACTGGAGAGAAGTTACCTAAGATCTTGCTTTCAGCGAAGGGCCCCCTTAGTGAGGTGAACATTCCCACATCGAAGTTAAAGCGTCCTGAAACGCGGCTGTATGTCAAGTGGGTCAAAGAGGAAATTAAGAAGAATCGCGCGGCATTCTCGGAATTCAGCAAAGGAAAGAGTATTATTTCCACTCGGGAGAGGTTTTTGGACTGGATGAAGAGCAAGCAAGAGGCGAAAGACTTTGAGGACTTGAAGGACCGTGCGCCGCAAGCGTCGAAGTTAGGCAAGACCATCATCGTTCCTGTCGCCATACCCGGATGCGGTGGGTCACTTTCTTGCGAACCGGACATCCTTCTGATAGAACCAAAAATAGGTAAAACCGCGGTCTCAGTAGCGTTGACTCACCTTTGGGGGTTCGGACACACGCAGAGCGACGATGTACACCGCAAGAAGTCCGCTCCGGTCTTTATAAAGAACGTTGCCGCGCTTCTAAGGACCACGACTGCTGGTGATTGCCTGACAAGTAAGTGTTCTCCTTCTACTCACGTGTAATAGACCGTTTCATGGTGATCCCAATGAAAAGAAACAATCATCTACGACAACATCGGGAAGCCTTGCGGGAGGTCGCTTCCAAAATGAATCCGCAGTGCGCGTCTGTTGGCACTCAACTGGAGCCTTGATCAACCGCCAGCTATGATCCATCGCCTATGCGGAGATAGGGTTTTATCGCGAGGCGATAAACATCAGACTCTACGTGCGGATGCAGAAACAAAATCACATGAAGACGTTATCTGGCAGTTCCTTCGAGAGCGTGAGGAACTGGGCGATAGCGAGGTGGATGCCTGTATTGAGATGGAGGTTGAGGATTCGCTGGATACTGCCGTCTCTCGTGCAGTGGACGGATGCGTCCGGATTCTAGGCCTTGAAAAGCCCAGCCAGGAACGAATCAATGAGGCCTGTTCGAATTGCCAGAGAGTATGAGCCTAAAACGAAGAAGGCCAGTGACAAGAAAGCCAAGGACTTTGAATCGCGGTACTTCGCCATACTACCCGAAATCGATCTCCAGGAAATCATAGGTCCTCGGCTGGATGAAGCTGAAGAAACTCCCGAGGATAGGAAGGCCTTTTGGCATGAACTGGTCGCGAACAAGCGTGTCATTGATCGACCCCATATCACCATCGTTCATCGGAAGAATCTTCCAGAAACAATTGCCTGTCTGGGAGCTGTGTGAAGCTCTGTACCGGAAGCCACGACCTCCATTGTTTTCCTTCAGCCTTGGGTACCTTGTGTGGAACGACAGAGTGATGGCACTTACTGTTGAGGACTTTGACCTAGCGACGGAACCAGATGGTAACTCGGACATTGATGCTGGCCAGGAGGGATCCAACCTCGTTTCACATCTTCCTCACTACATTAGGGATGTCCTACATGTTACAGTGGGTACGGCTAACTCCGATATCCGTCCAGTGGAAGCAAAGGCTCTCCTCGAGGCTTGGAGACGAGGGGACATGAGTGGTATTAATTCATTGGAGATAGGTGGGTTGTCAGCGAAGGGTAGGATTAGGGGATTAAGGGATTGACTTACTCTAACGTACCGCACCGACCTGTGCCTTTCACATAATCAAACTACGGCACGTTGCTCTATCAGAATCATACTCGATGCCCATCCGAAGCGCAATGAGCCCTCTCGTCATGCTATCTCCTTACATTAGGTGGCCCTCTGCGTAAAGCTTACTATAACGGTCAGTCAAGTCGGAGATGGCTCGATGGCGTCCCTGTTGATAAGACGATTTGATGCATTCATAAACTAGCTACTTGTATGGTCAACTCCGTTGCGCCAGTCTGAGAGGCGGCGGCGACCCGGGTATACATACTGTACCTTCGCTCAAAACACTAGGTTTGGAGTTCCCAGGGTCCGACTCGATCCGCAGAGGTACGGTAGTAAAACAGTACTTTAAACCTGTTGGTACCTTTCGAGGCTACGTACTGTCCAAGTTCAGTATCGTCTCGACTTTGGTTACATATCGCAGAGTCGTCGCAAAGCAACGCAGTTCCCACATCGTAATGATGGTGACTTCATCTCTGTCACGAAAAGTTACGCGCGCCTATCATAAAGAGGCATGCCAACAACCCTTGGACTTGGACTCTCGGAAAGGACTTATGACTGCTATTTTCACTTCAAAATTGAGTTTGGAAGTTAGAAGTGGAACGTTATCTTTGCAATAACAAAAACATGCATTCAAATTGGAAAGATTTGTGGGATCAAATCGACCGCGTGCCAGGTGCATATACATGCTTAACTATGATAATGACACAGACGCGGCCAGGGTCTGATATGATGGATGCCCTTGTGACCCGCATAATCTGGAACAATGTCATTTGGTGGCTGCTCTCCAATCGCGTAAAATCATGACGCCACCTCCTAAACAATCACTGTCTTTGTTGTGTGTGCATTATCGGCACGGACGACCGAGCCATGCTGTTCATACGGGAACATTCTGTGGTAAGGCGAACCGCCCACGCCCCTCTACACACAACAGGTGATCATACGTGCTGGCAGGAACCTCAGAGGAACCCGGGAGGATCCAGGGCATATCTGTCCAATGTCTAGATTCCAGGAGCAAGTCGGCATGCCATTATCAGTTATTTGGTAACGCAGGCCTTCAAGCTACATACTGTACCGACGTTCCTGTTTGTGACAGATGTTCCTGTGGCCCAAGACACTCGATGATTTCGGGGGTTCCTGACTACTGGCAGCAAATGACATGGGCTGTGTAATAGGGTTGGCGTTAATGTTTACGGCCGGAACCAGTACTCTGCCAAGCCGTGGCGCCCCAGGCTGACCCGCCCGATTAGGAAGACTTTACCTCGGGGTGCGGGACGGTGTGGGGCAGGGGCAGGCAGCAGCATGGGGGCAGATACACGAGCACTTACACTAACTTGCAACTGTATTACAGCCGACAGACTGCAGGCTTAAGGATCTTGTTGATATGCCGGGACTATACTCAGTTGGGGACCCATTCCGTACATCTAACACCAACGAGATAATCACTCACGGTATTTGTTTGCTATCAGGACAGGTGTATGTATGTGCGTACGACATAACTGAACTCTTTTTTCGCCAAGCATGAAGCAGCCGTCCCTCAATGATACGGAGCTCTTGGTTGTCGGAGATTCGGAGAACTGATGTCTCGGCAGCTGCCGAGATGGTCTGGAATCCGTCGTTCTGCGGGCAGCTGAGCCCACCGTGGAGTTACGCATATCACTAGTCAGAGGCTCCCAATTGAAAAATATCTAGAACACGATTTTAACGTGCGGAGGATTTCTTTTAAGTAATACCTGATGACAGTTGAATGGAATGTGTACGTAGGGCGAGATATTCCTTGTTGCTCGTGCCACGACCACTTCTGCCCGGAGGGTCAACGAAGAAGTGGGGAAACTACGAAATGGTGTGCTAGTCTGGAGACTCCGTGACCGGACCTGAAAATTCTGCTGTGTGTAATGACCTATTGTTCGTTGCAGTCCGCTGCGGATGCGCTGACGCCGCGGGAAATTTGGGGTTCGGAGTGGAACGATTATCTGTATGTACTTCCCGAAGGTTTTGCTTACTCTCCTCGGAGGAACTTCGTATCGTCAAACAGAAGAGGAGGGAAAGACCCGAGAACAGGGTAGAGTCCGTCGTTAATGAGGTGATTCGACGTTTGTTAACAACAGGGTAATCTTGGAACGACGACCGCGAAGGCAGGTTGCGACTTGAACTTGCGTGTTGCAGGATACTTGGTGATGTCGATGACGGCCGCATTTTCTCCGCCACCGCTAGGCTACTTGCTATGTAACTCGTTCAACATAAGTTCACCGGGCCTTCGTTGCAGTACGCAGCAATGGACATGTAATGGGCCGGCGGACGAGATCTCGGAGTGAAACAGCTCACTGGGTGTAAGATATTACCACGTGTAGGCGTCGTCACCCTCGGAACTTTTCCATAGAATTCTAGAAAGAGAGAAGGCGAAAGCAACTGACTTCAGAAGATGTTTCACGTGTATCAGTGCGAGGGCCGCGACTGGCCGCCCACGACACAGTGACCGAGATGTGTCCGTTGAACATATCACTATTAGAGTTTTTTTTTTTTCATTTTTTCCTTCTTTGTTATTGTTAATAGACCATTAGCAACAACGGTCTCCCTGCCATCCCAAGGCCTCTCGCGTTTCCCGGTTCCCACCGCTCACGAAAACGATACGAATTGCGATACGTTTAGAAGATCGGTTGATATGTTTAACACAAGATCGCGCCCAAGTGTTTCAATTCTAGAAAGCAGTCGTCGCATGCGCTCACTGTGTGCAATTGATGGGGTCTTAAGATCTTAACTTCCGTGATCGATAAGAAATATCTTCGTTACACCTGCCCAATTGGTCAACCGATCACTTGCCAATTGTTGAAGACCCGGCGACAACAGTTAGTGCGAGAAATAACTGCGAACGAAGGCGGGGTCTCAAAAGTACACATGCTGCGGATGGCATTGTCATACAATCCCGTCTGGACCAATCGACCCCTCCACTCAAAGTCAACCCCTCAGACTGAAGTTCCTGGGAATCCAGAACAGAAAAAAGCCTAGGAACCTGCAAGACAGGCAGATGTGTGTCAATTTTCATCGTACCTGCCGAGAAGTACCTTAGCTGCCCAGCATATAATTACCCAGGAACGCTGCTATTGCTGGGTGGTCTCGTAAGTTGTGGACAGCTTTCATCAGTTCAATCAGGAAGTCGATGACATCTCGCGGTCGACTGCGCTTACATAATCCAGGTAATACAGACCTCGCCGGCACCAAAAGCGGAAACAGTGATCAAGGCAAGGGTCCCGGCGCCAATCTAAGGTATGATGACATACGACCCTCCAACGTTTTGGGCTCCCTTCTTTTTGAGCACCGCTACCCCTCCCTGCCTTCACACAGATTAGTATAAAGGATGCTCCCACACGACAGACATCTTGTCACCCTCCTGAGCCCCCCGAAACTCTACACCTATTTCGTGTGGTCTCTCCTCTGCAGCCATGCACAACCTTCCCATCGAGCTCGTTAAGGAAATCGTGGACAATGTCTGCGATACACCTGATCTCTTTCATCTTCGTGCTGTCAACTCTACATGTCGGAACCTTGTCGATCCCAACCTTTTCCACAAAATATGCATCAGGAATAGCGTCAAGAGCGCCCAAAACATCCTGCAGATTTTCACCTCCCCTTCCCTGGCACCACTCATTCAGGAGGTCGTATACGACCCCCGTGACGATCATCCTTTCACCTTACTCCGTTCCAGCGATGCCGAGGGTGAGATCATTATTACCTCTGTCCCGGATGGAAGGTCTGACCCACCGTCCGCAGTCTGTTGTGATGAAGCTGAGATCGCAGAGCTGGAAGAAGCTTTGACAGAAACATTCGTTTCCCTCTCGAACCTGCCCAACCTCAAATCCGTGACACTCAACTTTTGGCCATCATTTAACTCTCAGTCCGGGGTTGAGACGCGCGATCATCCCTTCTGGTTCACAAGTCGCCAACTCATTGTCCTCCATTCGGTCTATCATGCTATGAAAGATAATTCGTCTTCGCCCTCTCCGTATCCAGGCATCCGCTCCCTCACCCTAAACAATGTCGTCCTGATGCCATCACCCAGCTATGACTTTGTCCACTCACTGAAGGATTCCCCCCTGACACATCTCTCTATTTCTGTCGTCTCCAACTCCGAGCTTTTTGCGTGGTCAGGGATCCAAGACACTCAATGGCTCTGTGGAGGCCCTCTTACCCGTCCCCAATGAGCGTCTGATGGCACTCGAGATCAAGAGTCCTCGAGGGCTGTATCACAGCCCCTCTGCCCGACTCAGCAGACACACGTATCCTTCCCTCCAAAGCATGGTGTTGGAAAACATCGTTCTAGACCACACCACATCAACAGATGGAGTGGAGGACTTCATCTTGCGGCACAAAAATACGCTTAAGAAGTTGGAGATGAAGTCCTATGTGAACTGCACGCAGAACATGGCAACTCCCATGAGAAAGTGGGCGACGATCTGGGAGCGGTTGAGGGACGAGTTGGGGCAGCTGGAGGAGGTCGTGGTAGATGATGGCGGCTGCGGGTATGCCGTACTCAATACGTCGGAGGGATACATTCCTCATTCCGATTTAGCGGCCTCGACACCCGGTTTACTGGAAGATGACGAGCAGAGTTTGAAGGACTTCTGCGAATGTGTCACCGCAAGGGCGGCAGGCTCTTCGTGACGGCGGGTTTGATGACGTTACATTTCCTCGAATAACTATGGACTTTCTTTGGGTTTTGTTGTTATGACTGCACTTCTGTATTGTAGTTCGCTAGCTCCGTGCTACAATGTGTATCGATATTCCCACGACTGCCTCATGTGACTTCCCGGTGTAACATTCTCTTACCGGCATCGGGTCGATGTTGGAACAGCCAGTATGGAAGTGTCCACAGAAGTCTGCAGACGCCCGGAACCTTTTTCCCAGTCATCGCTGCTTCACATCCGCGGAAGAATATCAGAGTTATTCATAGTATTCGATGTGTTTACCCTGTATTGGACTCTAAGTATAGCATCCTCCCAAGACGAGGAAGCTATTATTAGCAGCACTTGCGCCAACATCAGATAGCTGTAAAAGCGCATATTTCAATATGATAACACTGCAAGGTATGATGACGTATATATAGGAACATACAGTCAGTATGCGACAAAATTTGCATGATTAGGATGGTAGTTTTTGGGACTGGCGCAAACGCCAGTGATAAGAGACAAAACTAAAATGACTGTGACTTGTATTACACAAAAAAAAATCCAAATTTAGTTCTGAAATTGCTGTGGTTGCGTGCGCTGCGGAAGATAAGACGATGTCCAGTCTTCGCGTTTTGCTCCACCCTTGAGGGGAACCATTTGGTTCAGAGAAACGTACTGTCGTCTTAGCATTGTCTTAGCGAGTGAATCCAAACTGCGCGTTTATACCATAACTTGTCATACGCAGCACTACGGACTACGCATGCCTCACCCTGAACCGGAAACATACTCCGTGGAGTTATCCGATGTTTCTTTGCAGAACGGTTAAGAAATGGGGTTTCTGTCCGTCCTTCGAATCGCGGGTTTTGGATGGCCTTACCTTCGAAGTTTGCTACGCTACCCAGTATCGCCGGTTGCTTTCCTGCCCCACCATGCGGCGCTGAGTACAGTCATACTGCCACCGATCATCGTGGATTCTGATTCCTTCGTGTCTTTCCTGGAATCACCGGCCATACCGTGCATAAATCCACCGCCAACGAAAATGATTTCGTGGCAAAAACAAAATATCCCTTATCGCGTCTCACACCCAATTTATGACATCAATCACCGTTGGTAATTGAGGTAAGGATAAAGGAGACGGCGACCTTGTATTCGTACGACCATACAGATCCGGAAGAGAGTATACTCGGATCGTCGGACGCTGATCCGATGTTCATACGTGGTCGAAACCTGAGTATACGGGCAGGTGGACTTGTTGAATTTGACCGAACCTCCGAGTACCTGCAGTCTGAGAGTCTAATGTAAAAAAATGACCTAGCCCAATTCGGTATCAGTGATTTTGGGCCGGCGAAGCTTGGTGTTAGACACCGGTGGACCCACGATGCTTGGCTGCGCACTGCGCAGTGGATACACGTTTTTGCAAACCTACGAGACAAGCAGGGAGTTAAACTTATGTCGCCACTCGAGCAAGTTCTTTCAGGGTCAACTTTCGTATTATTACACCATTCACTTGACCCAAATTGGCAAAGGTTGGGATAGCATGTCCACAGCGGAGAACGTGCCCGTAACTGCGCAGCAACCATCCGAGGCCAGCGATGTGGCACTTCTGTAATATCGAAATTGAAAGGTTGGTGGAGCTAATATTAGGATGCCGTCTTATGACGAACACACACTACAGGTGCACACCTTTCAGGTTACTGCGCAGTTCATATGTCAGCGGACATCGACGAGTATGTTCGCAAGTGGGAGCCGGTGAGTTTAAATTGAAATCTGGGGTTACTATGTGGCGTTCTTGGCGCAACTCTTGGCACGCTACTGAATCCACGTACATATGTACCACGTTCTTGAACGAAGGCCCTTCTGATGAGACTGATAATACGTATCGGGCATCGCGCTAGCTTCGCGCTGGAGGCTATACACGGGCCAGGGAGGGCTCACAGCTGCAAATCCGAACATGTATTAAAAGGCATGTCTGAATACTTACCAAGTCGGCGGCATCGAATCTTACTGGTGGCGGCTCTCACTCATCAGTGCTTAGTAGCAACCGTCGCCAGGTTTGATTATGTAATGGATGATAGAGTAAGACTTCAAGTCAGGCGGTGACGATTGGGCACTGCGTGGTCCCGGGCCCATAATTAATGCCCAATGCAGACAGAGGATGCAGGCTGTGAATCATTACCGTTGCTGCGTGCCAGGCTAGGCTTCATATGTCATAGGGGCCCACGTGCGGAAACTTTCCAAGCTTCGCCTCAACTTACGGTGCCATATCTCGTTGGGTCGATGCCAAGACTCGTAGTCAGCCGAAATGGGATGGTTGACTACAGCGTAGGGAGGGATAAGTGATGCAACTTGGACTCTTAGTCGGTTCCAAGTACACCTCATGTCCCCCCTATGATGAGATCTTGTGGCTGTTTGATTTCATATACAACAGTCTCGCAGTGAAAGTGCTGTGGTCGTCCATGAGTGATGGGAAATATGTATGTACAAAGTGTCTTTCAGTTTTAGCGCCTGCGGGACGCCCAGGTTGGAAATGGAACGTACGAAGGACAAGTCACTGACACGATCGAACGGATGAAGCGACATCAGCACAACGACTCTATGCATATTTATCATCTTCACCACGAAACTGTAACAGTCTGATAGGAGGAATCATGCCTAGAGAACCACAAGGTAGGAAAAGTCCGGGCGAAATATCTGCCTTGACGACCAAGAATGCAAGTCAGTATCTCAGACGTCACCGTTGTCTCCACTCTCCCAACGTCCAGGACCAAAACCTCTCGATCCCAACGCCTCGTCAACGACGCGCATCATCGCAAGCACCTTCTCGTCGTCCCATTTCCTTCCTACGATTTGTACACCCACAGGCATTCCCGCCATCTCTTGCGGATTGTATACAGTGCCAGAGCCGTTCTGAAACATCCACTTTTCGAAAATGGTCGAACCCCCCGTCTCACCTGGTTTGAAGTTGGGAGGCAGCTGATCTAGGGAAGCGTCTACTCGTGTCACAGGAACGATCCCAACAGGAGAGTCGATGATATTAAATAAGACTGTAGCGGAAGCCAATCCAGATAAATATGCGCATGCACTGGATATTATCCTGTTAGCTTTCACAAATGACTAAATTACTGGGACCAGTCTTACCCATGGGGTATGACGGGTAATGCCTGTACGGGAGCTAGGATGCCATCAAATTCGTGTTTGTTCCAGACCTGAGCAATACGAGGAACTAGGTGTTATATCTGTGGCAAACGAGATGTGGAACGATAGCGGCTCACCTCTTTATACCAAGCCTCCTCAACTTTGTTCCGGCGGTCGACAAAGTCACAGAATTCAAGTACGGATTTTGTACGTGCTTGAGAGAAGAACCGAGGGAACACACTGTCTCCGAGAAATGTCCGAGCCACAAAGCACATCAAACTGCGCACGAAGCCTTCAAATCGTTCATGAGACTATTATTTGGATAGCAGCAAGTTCGTGAACAACCGACCAGGTACTTTTGCCCCGAGAGTAGACAAAAACAGGCTCTCCTCCTGACAGAAGATCAAAATCTCCACCGAGACTAGGAGTAAGGAAGCTCTCACTTGAGGATCACCCTCCAGGTAAGAGAGCATTTTCTTATAACCGTCAGAAGTAACTAGTCCGACGAACACCTCCATTGCACTGTGGGCTAAGAGCAACAATGTCAAGGACACTCGAAATACGCGTGCAGCTATGCTGACGTACGCAACAACGTTGAAAATTCAACACATTCGTGCCCTGACTTCCTCAGCGCATTAACCGTTTCTTGGATAGCACGCACAGTAGCAGGGGAAGATCGGGTAAGTGAGTCTAGGAAAATCAAGTTTGAATATCAGAAAGATGTATTTGAAACCGTAATCTTCCCACCGCAGAAGTAGTATCCGAACTTCAGTTTCTTCGGCAACTCAACTGGGCGGTATGGAACTGGTGTAACTCGGCGAGCCGGATCAAGTTGTCCAAAGGTTATACGAGAGAAGAGGTCGCAATCTTCGATGGACCTAGCAGGATGCTAAAAAAAATTCGGAAAACCACAAACTGAACGAAATCTTACCTTGCCATAGGCCCATACGAAACGCGGATGGCCTCGAAACCTGGCCTGCAACCTGCGTACCATCAGGGGATGACCTCTGGTTCGTCTGGTTTGTCTAATGCATACCTTTCGCGCCGTGAGCGCTCACTCGCCCTACGGAGGGCTTAAGGGAGTATATTCCGCAGTAGGAAGCTGGTATGCGGAGACTGCCCCCGATATCGGAGCCCACCCCAAGAGCGGATCCGTCCATGGCCAGTAGAGCGGCCTCTGCAACACCATCTCAGTTTCAAAGACAACTCATGCCAGAAACACAAGACCTGCCTCCTCCCGTACTTCCTCCACAGGTGTATTTGTCATTCCAGGGATTTAGCGTGCGGCCCCAGAGCGGGTTGCTGCATTCGAAGGCAAACATAGTTTGTGGGACGTTAGTTTTTGCAATGATGATGGCACCCTCTGCGCGACACAGGGAGACGAGCTGTGCATGTGAGTACACGTTAGAATACACGTCCACGAGATTCGGAAAGAAACGGAAGTGCAAACTCACAAATGCGTCGTTGGTGCAGGGTTGGTTGGCCCAATTGGTGAAACCTATGGAAGCATCGTATCCAGCAATTTCAACTACCCGTGCAAGATTCTTGAGTCTAGAGTACCAGAAACCACAGACAGGGATACGTTACATTGGTCTTTGAAGGTCATAGGTACGCCATGCAGACGTCCGCGGACTTTCTGGGTCGCTGCGAATTCTTTGTCCAGTTGGATTGCTTGGCGTAGAGCATCTTCAAAAAAGACTAGCAGTGGGACGGATGTAGATCAGAAAGTCCAGCGACATCCCGACAGCCAACTGACCTTCTGTGAGACAGTTCGTCTTCTGCTGTGCTTGGGCAGCACGAGCTATGTAGGCTTCGAGCACTTGAGATGCCGTCCATTCGCCAGCACTTATGCGCTGCACGATTTCTGTCGCTGCAGTGTCCCGCTTCGATAGAAGTTCCTGAGGCTGAGAGGTTGGTCATACCTGTGGCGCTCGTGAATAGGTTATGCTTGAGGGGATCATACGAGGGTGCACTTTCGAGTGCAACCCCTCGAGCTGTTCGCTTGGAGGATATCTTTGCGTGACGCTGGTTGCTCATCGTGGTGTCCGTAGTAACAGTGGGATCATCAGTGCCAACCGGAAACCTGATTTACGTGGCATCCGGACTTGAATTAATCACGCGAAACTTACATCCTGGAACCCCTTTCTAAAGTACAAATAGTCCACTTATTATGACGAATATATGTAACAATCTATAGTAACATCTTGCTTCCTATTTCTCTTTCTTCCCCAAACCCGGTCGTGCCACGTTTGCCGCTGCTATGGCAGCCCTTCGCACGCGTTCCGTCTCTGCTTCTGCCTCGAGCTCATGTAAAGCCGCTTCAACCAATGCGTGGAACCCCCCTCGGTCATACGCTGCCTGGAGCCGTGTCTGCGGATCCGCGGCATCGTATGGAGGACTTGTATTATGAGGTTGCGCTGGCAGCTCCAATGACGAAGACAATGTCAGCGAGGACGATAATGAAGTTTGTGGAGAAGGGAAATCTGAGAGTCCATTTGCATGTTTAGAAGGAAAGAGAGGGGTGAGAGCTTCGAGGTCTCTCGTTTCTGGCTGTCGGTGTATGCGACCGGAGAGGAAGGGGAAGGTAGTCATTACCCAGAAGCGCATACGTGTTGCAAAATCGGACGTCTGAAAAAGTGGGATAAGTATGGAGCAAAAGAGTGAACGACAATCATCCACTCCATCAGGCACAGGAATTACTGCAAATTGTAACCAATCGAACGGACGGACTTACATCATGTACGTCAAGGTATGTCATGACGCCGAACACGGAGGCAGACGCGCTTGCGGCAACAATTGTTGTTGCGATGGCGAGAGCCTTCAGTGTGTACAACGGCCCACTGAAGCTGTCTTGTGCTTCTGATACCATGACCGCGCCTGCATCGGAACGCGTCCTAGAGAGCGGTGTGGAGTAGGACGATGTTTGCGACCCATGCTTTGGTGGCAGTTTCTGAGACGAGGAGGGTGTGTCCACGCGAAGACGAATACGTGGTGGAGGAGCTACCGGCTGGCCCACTGGCGGAGTGCGCAACCCGGGGATGACGACAGTGCCTGACCGTCTCCGCGGAGGCGCAGCCATGGTGGTCGCTCGTAGACCAGCTTTGTACCGTCGTAGCATTACAATCGGGACGACCAGGGCAGCTGAAGATATCGCAAGCTGTGGTTCACGTTAAGATAACTTGAACGGTCAACGATGCCTGGTACTACTTACGAAAGATATCGGAAGCCATCTTGGAACAGGGCCAGATATTCCAAGCAAACTGGCATACGTCGGTTGAGGGGTAGGCTGGCGGGACTCGTTCAGTGTACCGGCTGACATGTCTCGGACGTCGAGCTCATCCGCGCAGCACACAACTGACACGATTTAGATCACGTGCACCGCGTTCACATCTCTGATACTAGTATTTATCAGTTCATGGTGAAGAAGCCGGGGACGAACAAAGCTGCCGCTAAGGCGGCCAAGAAGGAAAGGGCAGCTCAAAAAACCGCAAGGAAGGAGAAGAAGAAAGTATCCAAGGCAATCAAACCGGAGGATCAGGATGACGACGAGGATCTCGAAAGCATTCTCGACAAGGTTTCGTCTTTCCTTGCCAACTGGAAATTACAGAGGTCGACCTCAATTCGACAACATTCACAGTAGATAAAACGCGAGTGGGAAGAGTCCCACACAGTGACCGAGGAAGTGGTCGAAGGACCCCCAAGCAAGCGTGCCAATGCAACCTTGACTGCATGTCCCAATGGAAATCATCTATGGTCCATAGGCGGCGAGTTCTTTAGCGAGGATGGAAAAGCGGTACGTCCATTTTTCCATAGATATGCCTTATAGTGTCTTTCGGAGGAAGCTCGTGATGGTATATACCCTGCTCACGCAGACCGTTCCAGTATTTCTACAACGATGTTTTCCGCTACTCTCCTGAAAAGGTTTGTCTGCTCTGCCCATGCTTGTACTCTTGACCAAGTGCTGCAGAACGAGTGGCGCAAATTCATCTCCCCGACTTGCCCTGGGCCACGTTCTGCTCACAGTGTTGTCGCATCTCCAGCTGGAGGCGGAAAATTATTTCTCTTCGGTATGCTAAGCGCCAGTCACTTAGGTGCATGTACGAATTGACAATCCCATGCTACGCTGTACGCAGGTGGCGAGTTTTCGTCACTGTTTCAAAACAGTTTCCATCATTATCGCGATTTTTGGGTTTTTGACATTCCCAGTCATTCCTGGGAGCGGATCGAGACCAAGATCCGTCCCAGCGCTCGGTCCGGCCATCGGTAGGCCCTCACGGATCTGTACTTCTCCAGCATACTCACACGACAGCTGGCAGAATGGCAATGTGGAAACACTATATCGTTCTTTTCGGAGGTTTCTATGATCCGGGATATCGCAGTAGGTCACATCACTACCTTTGAGGGCTATCTGAGCAATCCAACTTCTTTCACAATGCCAGCTCGGTATTTGAACGATACTTGGGTCTTCGACACGCAAGAATACAAGTGGAAGCAAATCGAATTCAAGGAAGCAGACCGCAAACCTTCGTGAGTCTCGTTTACCTCTGTGGAGGGGAGGAAAGCTGTTCCCTCCGTTCTCAATCAATTCCGCGGTAGCCATGTTGACAGCACTGCGTAGACCCCGTAGTGGCTTTTCCTTTCTTCCAACCTCCGAGGGCGTCGCTCTTTATGGGGGATATTGCAAAGAGTATGTCAAAGGAAAGCGTCCCGTGGGGGTAATATTGGACGACACATGGTTGTTGCGAATTACGCTTGATCATGCCACTGCCATCCCTACATTTAAGTGGGAGAAGCGGCGAGTACTAAGCTCTGCCCATGTACCCTCACCACGTGCTGGCGCGACCATGGCACTTTGGAGTGCACGCGGAATGGGAGTAATGTTCGGTGGCGTGACTGATGTTGAACGCGACGAAGAGGGCATGGAGAGCGTGTTCTGGGCAGATCTGTGAGTGGGGGAACCATCACTTCAATGTGCAGATCGTATGAGACCGATCCTTTCAACTTTGTTGCAGGCATGCATACCATCTTGAGAATAACAAGTGGACTTCTATGAACCTCAAGCGGCCTAAAAAAGCAGGTTTTGGGAAGAAGAAACAAGCTCGGCATGTCGTTAGCAATACAGTCGATCCCGAATATTCTAAGAATGAAGATGACAAGGTATCACTTCCACTTATTTATATGTCAAAAATGTTAAAATGATACGAATACTTTTTGAATCTGCTCTCCACCCCCGAAGACTGGTATGAGTCAGACCAAGACCACTTGCCCTGAACAAGACTTTGACGATCCTGACCTAACCAAACCAATGGCGAGGTACAATGCTATGTTGGCGGTGCTGAGAAATACATTGTACATGTGAGTAATCACCCTCATTCTATCAGCCTTTAACACTGTTACCCAAGATATGGCGGTATTCTGGAGCGTGGTTCGCGGGAGTATACGCTCGATGACTTCTACACCGTTCAACTTGACAAACTTGACAAATACTCCTGCCTGCGTTCCATGAGTACCGTTGTCCCAGAGGATGTAGAGAGCAGCAGCGAGGATGAAAGTGGTAGTGACACTGACAGCCATAACGAGGATGACAGTGATACAGACGAAGATAACAATGAAACCGCATCAGACGTAAAAAATCGCACAGCGAAGGCAAAGAAAAACCTGAAGCAGGGAGTCGAAACTGAAGAAGAAGGTAACGCCCCAAGTAGTGAAGAGGAGCCCGTTGTAGCCGCAGTCACTGTATTATTTCTGTGCTATTCCTCTCTTCCTTTCCTGACACGGAGGTTCATTGCGTTTAGGACCTTCGCGCTCAGGCCTCTGCATTCATGACCGCGTCAACTCAGAATGCGGGCCGTTCCGCAGAAGATATAATCGGTACCCCTGCTCCTGGAGAAACTCTTGCCATGTTCTATGCACGTTCTCGTGAGTCTTCCAGATTAGTTCTTGTTTTTTCTTATGCCTATCTGTCCGACTGAACCGTAGTATAGTCTTTTCTTAATGATGGTCATTGCATATAGTAACACAGTACTGATACAGATGACAATTACACAGGAGAATACTGGGCGCAAAAGGCACATGCTCGTGGCGCGATGGACAGCCGTGGAAAGCAACTCCGACGCGACGGGTTTGGATTGGCCGAAGAACGCTACGGTAAGTTTACTTCCTCGTCATTCTTACTATTTGGTCCTCCTGACACAGGGAATTGGTTAGCTGAATACAAGCCAATCCTGGAGGAAGTGGAAAAGATACTGGCCGAAGCAGGACTCGATGAGAAGGAAATGAGAGAGGTCGGCCGGGATGTAGGCGCAGGACCAAGTGGTGGGCAGAGTAGAAATCGCAGATGAGTGCGAGGATTTCGGTCATACTAGCATCCATTGTATCGCGGTCAGTAATGAATGGGATCAGTGGCCAGTGCATCCAGTGCTCTGTGCGGTTAACGGGGCGCTGCCAATGTGTAGTATCTGAGGAATTACAATGTCCATGTGGGTAGAGTTGGCTACTCGCCTGAAGGCTGCATGGTTTATCCAAGGCTTGATATCAGTATCAGTCGAAGATCATATCAAGGTTAGCATTGTGATTGATATTTCGAATCCACCAAACTTCCAGAATGTTGATCATCCAGTTGAAGCTTACTGGATCATACTACACAACTTCTTTTTCGTAACTTCTCGCATGCCGTCGCACCAGCTGATGCACTGCCAATTGGCATGATGTGTGATTGCACACAAAGCCAACACCGACCCGCTTCGTGATCATCTTACACGCAAAGCCGCCCAATTCCACATACACCAGTACATTGATATGAAATGACTTCCTCTTCATCCCTCGACACACAGTCTTGGTGAGCAGTCGTTCGCACCCCTGCTGTCCGCAACCTGTGAGTAAACGAACCCCTGGTATACAGCACTTTCTGTACGTCTCAGTTCCAAGAATAATGGTATGTTGTACTGTCCGTCGACCCGAGCCACGGAGCATAGGATAGGCTGTACTACCACAGCGATGGTGGGATCGTTGGATTAGGCCATGCATTTGGGGTTTCCATCATCTCTGATGGACCAAGCAGATGCTTCGATGATTAGAGTTATGCTGTGGCCTGGAGCAATGTGAATTCTCTTGATCATACAAATGCAGTCTTCGTGTTTAAATAACAGGTCCGGATTTCTTCATCGTCAGGTTGATACCACCTTTCCACATTCGCTTCTCAGCCATATCCCCTAGCGAGTTCCTCGACGATTTCCAAGCTTACTCAAATAACATGGGCATCCCGGGCGGGTTCGGTGAACACATTTCATAGCTAAATCTGGTCTTGTCAGCTCACTTGTTCTCGATAGGCTCTACCCTCATCGGAGGTTTGGCCTCCGCCATGTACGTATTGCTTTTCTTGATTTCGTCACATCTCCCCTTTGATGTCCACGTTTTATGTCAAGGTTATATGGCATAACAATCCTACAGGGGCGTTTCAAATGGAACGTCCAGCTTGGTGCTCTGCTTACTGATTATATAGACTTACATGTATTATATGCACTACTCCGAGGATGGCTCAACCAAAAAAATCGTTGTTGCTGTTGTATGGTGAGGCAAGCTATCGGTAGCTGTCAAATCTGCTTATGTGAATTCAGGATTCTTGACACGCTACATGTCGCGTTCAGTGAGTGTTTGGTGTGTTCACATGAACGTATGGCTGACGGCTGATCAGTGTGTCATATGCTATATTACTACCTGGTGAAACCGAAACGTCGGTTCCTTGTGACCGTTGGGCTCAATAATTGCAGATAACCAACTACGGCAATCCGATGAGTTTGGAGTATATTGTGTGGTTCGTATACCTTCTATTGCCAAGCTACCTCCCGCTCATGAGCCATGGCAGGTCATTCTCAGTGCGCACGCCCATATTTCTTTAAGGCACTGATGTAGAGCATGTTCCTACTTAGGCGACAATTGCGGTAGATGTGCGTTCCTCTTACTCCACCAGCTTTTATGATAAGATTTGACTCTATTACAGTCCTTTGTGATTCTTATAGTTCAATTGTAAGTGGCACTCTTTTTTGATTGATGCTCATGAACTGAATGTCGCTAGCTTTTTTTTACATCAAATATACTGCCGTATGTCACATTCAATATGCACTCCAGACTTCGTTGATCGGCATTTAGTTTGTCGCCATCAAGTAAGGTGGCTGGTGACCGCCCCAATTGTGCGTATATTTACTTGTGTTGGAAAGGGCATCATCCGGTGACAGGTGACAATAGGTGGTACTGGTACTAGCTCACTTCGGTGAGTTGCTTTGTCGCGCTCACGAGGGATTTCTAACGATATTTTAACAGGGCTTGGCATGGGTTTGTGGTATTCTTTCACACGAGAGACCTATTCTAACGAAGAAGCAGCGACAGCCATTGTGACGTACTCCAGCTTGTCCAATTATCCTCACTGAGATACTGATATCACGCGTAGACTTGCTAATAACGCAGTTACCTTCGCCTCACAGACTAGGGTATTTTGTCGGCAGTAGAATTGGTGCTGCTACTCATGAATAATTATCCCTAGTTGTACACCGCAACACCCGCTGTATCTGTCGTGGCACTTGCGGAGGTTCTGATTACGGTGTCACTCTGTGTACTTCTGTATGATGGTGGCTCGCGCTCCACAGTCCAAAGGTGATTCCAGTCGGTGTCAGTCGTTCCTTCCTAACGAACCCTGCTTAGAACGAAGCGTCTCTTGAACACGCTTATTATCTATGCTGTCAACCGGTGTCTGCTAACTTCGTAAGTTTGATCCGTCTTTAGGTTGTGACCATGACTTGATACAGGCCTTTCATGGTAGACTAGCCGTCATTGCAGAGGTCGCGGTAGTATGTATGACCTGTTGTAAGACAACTATGGCGCTCACTTTTTATCCAGGACGCTGCTGACTTAGTTGCATGGACAATGACACTGAACTTCATTGTCACAAAGCGTCAGTCTTCCTCACTCTGAGAATTCCCCATCTTACTATTGATTAGTATACACCAACTCACTTCTAGCATCACTGAACACCCGGCAACATGTGCGATCCAAGGATTCTGTCAGTCCCGAATCAAATCCAGACATGAGTACTGTCCGCTTTGCGAACCCGCTGAGACTTGTGGGAGACATAGAGAGTTCAAAGGATGGAGTACAGCGGTTCGACGAGCGTGATGTGGATATCGTCACCGAACTGGCATTTGATAAAACTACGATGTTGCGTAGAGAGGCGGAGGTGTGACATTACTAGTAGTAGTTCCATCTGCCTTTTTTTTTCTCCACGGGATGATACGAAATATCCCTCCCCTGTCCGCTTTTTTTTCTTTCGCTACAGCTCAAGCGGTGTAATGCTAATATGAAATAACTCTCCTCTGCTTTCCACTCCAAGACTTTACACGTCTGTGATTATAGAACTATACCAACTCTGCAATGAAGTGGAGGTGGTGACTGCGAGAGAGGTGCTTGTGCTCGCAATGATCAAACATCAATCCTAGACGAATGTGATGGTCAGTTGCATTTAAATGGCCAGCTTTTCGGGACAGAGACCTGATAAAAGGAGGCCGCATCTCGTTGTCTGTCTACTGTCGGGAGAGCCTCGGCTCACTCGCGAGTTACATTAGCGGATTTCTAACCTAACACAAGCCAGGCAGACTGGTTCTTTGCCACGATCTGACGAGGGTAAAGCTGGGAATGTAACAAGCAAATAACCCCTCCTCAGAACAATAGCTACACTGTCTTCACATCGCTCGGTGTAGAAAGGAATGGGATAGGATGAACCTGGAGCAAACGATTCCGAGGAGAAGGGGTATATCTGTAGGATCATTATCAGTGCCTGGTTGTCGCATCAGTTACAGAGCTCCTCTCGGCAGGCTACTGTCTGGGTTGAGGTTCACAAAACAGTTGCGGAGTAGACGAAACCCACGTGACTTCTTGTAATGTCTAATGGTGGTGAAAGTTGGAGATAGCTGTAAGGGGATGCTCATAAATATAGGCGACAAGAACAGGCTCGTGAGGCGGCATTCTATACAGCCTTGTGATTTTGATAAATTTCCTAGCTTTAAAGCATAGGTACCTCGGTGAGTTCGAATGGCAGAATCGTGATAGTTAGCAACCCACGTCACCTTTTCTAAAGGTGGCTGATGGCTTGAACGCTGAGGAGATATGCGCGAGGTACAGGCACGTTAAAGATACGAACAGAGAAGCCTGATGGACGGTCACAGGGGGGACGCAATTCTTTCAACAATTAAGTGTTGACAAGAAGTCCCATGGAACGCGAGGCCAAACGAGGGTGACATAGCTTGGAAGAACCAGAGTTCCTGCTACAGTCTGCGCGTGAAGGAGAACGAGTTCCATCGCTGAGCGAAACCGGGGAAGGAGGGAATGAAGTAGGTGTAAGTGACCTCGTGGATTCCACAAGAGAGGGAGGGTATGTGAGGGTTATACAAACACAGACTTCCGACAGCGATCACACAGGATAGATAAGGGTTCAATGCGAGAGGGGATGCCTTGTTTTGTCCTCTCGGAAGACATATGTATATAAGTAGTCAGTCCTGCTCATCCGCGAAACGCTGAAATGGTAGTTAGTTACAACCACAATCATACCAGCAACCAATACATCTTACCCGGCTTTCCTTCAGCTTGGATGTGGTTCCGTGGTTGGAATTTCCCGCTAATATTTTCCAAAACGTGTGTTTTAATTTGAAGGTCTTTGGCGAGAAAGGTAGCGAAGATATAATAAGCGATTAGTTTGCGTAAGTGAGGGAGGGTGTAATTGAAGGAGTCCCCAGTGGACGACACGATACTGTACCAGCTGAAACGTGAGTACGATGAGTGGCGGCGTGGACAGGTTGCTCCGTGTTTGCACGTCATTTGCTCCCCAGCTTACTGTAAATAACACGGTGAGCGTCGACGTCCAACGATGCCCTTGTCGACATGCAACTAACCCTGGACCCATACCGCAAGGCATGTCGTCCTCCACGACTACACTAACTAGCCCGTCAAGTGGCGCATCCACGTCCACCTCCTCGACAGACGGTCACGCCATAGCTATGCCAGCAGAACTGGAACAAACACTTTCAATGCTCTCGGCTCATCGTTCCGTATTGGGGTATATACTCTTATCGCGCGGCGAGCAAGTGAGCATTATTCGACACTCGGGGGTGGTGTTCGAGGGCGATCAGGGCAAGAAGTACGCAGCAGTTATCAGACGCATCGTTGAGAGTGTGCAAACCGGACTTGAAGAAGTCAGCGGAGAGGAGAACGAAGGGGTACGTGGCTTCATTTCACGCGGAGAAATGCTCGAGGCCGGAGCACTGTTACCGGACCAGTTCGAGACTGATGAATTCCGGTTCGTCTTTGCAGGATAGTATAAGGTTTATGAGAATACGAACGAAGAGGCATGAGTTGATGATTTCGCCTGGTAAGTGCATCTTTCCTTCGCTTTAGTTATTTTCATCAACGACACTCGTAGATCATCGATATCTATTGGCAGTTCTGCACGATCCAGCAATATAGTGATCGAGCCTTGAACTCATTGCACTCTCGCCACGTTTCATGTCGCATCTGTAATGTCTTCTCTTCTGAAATGATTCAATGCCGACGAACAGCTTTGGGCGACGGTGTGGAACGGGCGCAATGCCAAGCTGACGGGGTGCGAAGGTCACCTTATGAAGTTTGAGATGTACATAGGATGTGTGGAAGAGTGAGAACGTGGTTGATTGGGCATTCGCAGCACGTTGCCTGACGTAGTTGCGACTATGCGATACTAATACTCATCTTCCCTCGATCGAGGTCATAGCCAACCAAGTGGAAGGGATGGCGCGTGATATTTGTTCAGAATTTTCAAATCTTATCCTAGCAACATCAAGGGGGTGGCTATACTAGTGGCCCATATGGAATGACAACAACAATAGTAAATGCCACCGCGCGAGACGTGGCCGCATGATTTCAATCCTCCCTCCACGTTTTGCTGGCCAATTTTTCGTCATCAGTAGTTACTTCCAGTACATTTCGTTGAATCGGCCCAGTATTTTTCTTTCCTGTCTTTTTTTCTTTTTTTTTCTTGAAAAGATCCTAACTCTTAAAATCGCTTGACGGTGAGCGTCTTTTGACACGCTGGTTTCTGTATTGATCTGTTTGCGATTCAACTACTCATTCGATTCCACTCCTTAATACACGACCTCCAACGACGACGAATTGACGCTTCCTAGGGCGATACCTTCCCCCTCAAAGATATCCCAACAACTTTATAAAAACACAGATCATTCTCGGTTGTTACTCCCCATACCGTCTCTCTCCTAAGTCCCTATCGGGATCGCAGCTATGACTCAGTTTGGCGACTTCGAAACATTGTGCTCTGTTGTTCCATCGTACACGTGGTGCAATCTTTTTTACCGTCAGGTATGGCTCATCTCCTCAGTTCATGGTCCTGGGGAGCTCATGCGATTCATTCATAAAGTTGCTTGACAAAAGCCCAAGGCATCTCCTCGGCACATCAGCAAACGCTGTTTCTGCTCCGGTCGGCGTTAATCCGGAATGCGGTATACCGAGAGTCAACACAGGTGGATCGCTGGGAAACATTGCAGACGTTATCACTTGTGGCCTTAGTATATTTGTCGTCATTGCAATAATCGTTCACGCTGGCCGGAGAAAGGCTGCAGTCGGTACGTGTCATGTTTCTCCCCGACTATATCCACTCATGCAAATGACTCAGGGCGAACCGAAATTCGAATATTCTTCTTCATATACCTTGTAACATTACCGTTGCAGCTTTTGACGACGGGCTCTCTCCTCCAGCAGGGCTCTACAGCCTTAGTTGCACTTACTGCCATACATGCAGGACTCGTTGCTACGTTGTTCTGGTGGTTGCTGGGCAATGCCATCGTAGCGACCCAAGTCGTGGAAGATGGCACTCTTAGCTCTATCATAGTACGTATTTGAACTCCTCGCACTGCGTTGCCCCTCCTCACCCGAGCCAATAGCCCTTGTCCATTGTCGGCATCTTCTTTTTCATCGCAACAACATATATCTCCTTCGACGTCGCGCTCACTCTCACCCAGACGTTTGGGCCTTCAAACCCACCACAAGCGCTTACCAGTATACCGCTTTTCGTACTGACGAGTATCTGGCCAGGAGTGTACGTATCTTTTACGCCTGCGACATTTCTGCGACTCATGATCGTGATATCTTAGTGCCGCTCTTATCTATTTCGGCCTCATGCTCTACATTGTGATTGGCGTGCTCAACGAGATCCGCCCTGTGTGGTACTACGTCATATCGGCGATTCTCTTTGTCGTCAGCCAGCTTGCCTACTTCCTTTTGAATAAGGTGATATGTCAAGTGAGTGCCTCACCCTTTCACTTTTTTCACGACTGGTCTGATCACTACTTGATAGGGCTCATCTGCCAAAGTGGATGGTTCCTTCCTAGCAACCCTTCTCGAAACCGCCACCGTCGTTGTACTCTATTTTGCGTGGCGGAGCATCACGGAAGGTGATACAGTCCTCGAACCACGTGCATCCTCATACTCACGAATTCTGTAGGGGACTGGGAGAACGATGGCTACTATCCCTAAAGCCCATTGCGGCACGTCGCCGTCGATTTAGCTCACCTACTTTTGTCTTATGATGTACTGACGCACCACGGTCCCTTCTTATCTCGACCTGTGCTGTTTCTGTTGTCCCATGCGTGGATTGTATCAGCTTGTCCCACACTAGATGTTGTTCTGCTCCGTTCTTCTGCGCTACGACATCCCGTCTGTTGAAGCTTGCCTCGAGATGTAAAGGATGTGCTGGTACGAGCTCACTCACCTATGTATCCACTTTCTTTACCGTACATTTGTACACTTCTGTGTCTATATGTTTTGTTCGTTACTTTCAATCGCCTGGTTGGAGGACATCTGGTTCATTTAGTAGGGAAATGCAGTGGCTAGCTGATATTTTAATCCGGGCATGCAATGAAAACTCTTGGTTGATCCTGCATAATGAATGTCCGTTATATTGCGTCACTGTAATACCTTTTGTAACTTCCTGACGCTCGATCTATAGATGACCCATGAACATTGAACAGCGGCACCGTATGTCACACTCTTCGTGGACCAGTTTCGACGGCTGCAATACAACTGCGGCCGAAACTGTTCTCAATCCAAAAGCTGGTGATGATCATGACCGGAAGCTCGACCTCGTCGAGCGACACACAAAAATTATACATTTGTTAATTCGGCGTTTGCTTGTACAGGACAATCGATGTACAAATCAGAGAGCCACGAGAGAAAAGTCGGCCAAAACAGCCCAAAAAAAACACGACGCATATGCACTACGGGACTGTTGCGTAGCTGCTGCGTCCACGGATATAACGTCATGGAGAAGAGAGAAGAATGCTCTACAACAACGGGAATTTGAAGTTGATACAAATGACAATTTAGCGGATATGAAAAAAATGCAATCATGCCATCCAGCCTGTGGGCGGCAAATATGTCAGAAACCCATCAGGGGAGGAAGGGTGCAAGTAGGGAAGGCAAAACGCCAGAGAGACCAGTCATTCTAGACGAAGGAATGCGTCGGAGTCGGAGAAATACACAAGAAAGAAGGTTAAAGATCGGCAAAGGAGGGATAGAGCCAGAACCCAGAACTACGTACACCCACGGTCTCGGCCGTTAACGTTATGTCAACTTCGCCGTCGAGCTTAATCATCCGCGAAATCGGGAAGGAAGCGTTGTTCGATGCTTGTCTTTAATTCAACGTACACCCAGCCTTCATCCGATGCGTTGCTCCGACGAGAAGACCTTCGGCGTGGAAAAATTGGGAACTTGTATTTGATACTCCCTCTTCTAGAGGGAGATGTAGGGGAAGAGGGTGAACGCCTTGATGAGGACCTCGACAACAGGGAAAGTGGCTTGCGTCCCTCCGGACTTTTCTTTGGCAACTCTATATTGACAACCGTCGGTGCTGTAGAAGGGTGTCCCTCTGGGGCTTGACGCCGTTTACGCAGGCGGCGGCGTGGAGAGGAAGGAGGCGAACAAGAAGGGGACGAAAGCGACACCTTGTCATTGAGAGAGAGACGAACTGGACTGGGCGGTGTCGTACGATGAACGTCATATGAGACGTCTACATTAGTCGAGGTAGACATTGTCGTCGCCGAAAAGCGGGAGGACTAAGAAAACAAGTTCATCAATATACTGGCGCTGCATCGACACACAACCTGAGCATACCAAAAGCCGTTTCCTTCCATTGACTGAAGGCTCCTCTTCCATACCACGCATTTCAGGAGTGCGGTCCATTCGAGACTTGAACATGCTGGACAGCGGTGAAGCCCTGACTGATTGTGGGAGGTTTGTCTCAACCTTGTTCACCCGTGGGATATGGAGCGAGCGAACGGGCCTCAACGTTATTTCCCGCTTATACGAGTCTTTTGTCCCGGAAACTGAGGCGACACGCGTCAGCGGACTTCTTTGTTGATGATACCGGAAGGAACGATTGGGAACGCGGTACAAGAAAGTGCGAAACGTGTGGTGAAGGGTGTCAAGGGGTTCGGTAACTTCGTCTACCACGGGCATGGACCTCTGACTGCAAGAATTTGCTTGAAATGCCCCATCACCATGTACGCATGAGCGCGATTCAATCCCCAGGACGCTTTCATTCTCCAGAAGCCGTGCACCGGAAAAGGTAATCATTCCTTCGTCTGGGTCCCACAGCGCAGCAAATGTTAATGCCGCCTTGGGAGACACGGCGTCTGGCCAGCGATACTCCCGGTCTTCCTCAGTAGAGAGCGAAACACTAGAGGCACTCATGTCGTCCAGTGGGAGGAACAAGTGTGAATTTTGGATATTCTATTTGGAGTCAGATGCAAACTCAGGGGCGGGTCTGCTACTCACATGGATGCCAGTTTGAGAATTCATGGTGAAAGTACCAAGGGAGTCGAGAAGAGGGCGAATACTTAATGAATGAAAAAATCTATTTGAGGTGGGAGGATGCCGGAAGCAAGCTTTTGTTGGCAGGTGGGGCTCGTATGCCCTGCACACGGGCGAGAGGCGCGATAGTCCGCTTGGAGAGGGAAGTACCTTTGGGGGTGGAGGGGGGAGTAATGAAAGTTTTTTAAGGCGAGCTATTTTATCGCAGTTGCCGCCCGAAATCACGTACACGTGGGGACAACCACCTGCCTTGCAGAGCAGTCGGAACCCTCGTCTGTGCACGGTGAAAGGGAGTCCCAAGTCACGTGAGCACCGCATGGGGTCATCTCCGCACGAACCCTCGAAAAAGCATGTCCGACGAAGGCTCGTGGACGAGAAATTGCCCGCATTATTTTAGCTGGGCAGATGGGGATTGGAAGGCGGTCTGCCGCATATTAGCTAACGTCGGTTCCATCTCCAGTATTGCCTGTCGTAGAAAGAACCGCTCAGGATGGGCAGGAAGACTGAAGAGACTGTAAAAGGACCTCGCATCGCTCCCTGAGTCGAATGAGTGTGTGTCTTCATGGTAACAGCAGCTTCGATGGTGTGTGTAGTCGCATACAGTACACGTCACCGCATCAGGAGGTATGAGACGATCTTTGACCATGTAGTAGTGACGTTGACACCGCCGATACGAGCGCAGGAGTGGGCGCTGCGAAGCTGATCATGAGAGTGCGGCCGAGGGAGCGACTAAAGAAGTGGCGAGCCTGAGGGAACTTGCCGGTCAATTAGCTTAGCATCCACCGAATTCGCACAACCAAAAGCTCGTTGATAACTTGCCAACTGTCTGGTTTCAGGAACAACGAGTGGTACAGACGACAAGTGACGGGAGCACATACCGATATACTTTTTTTTTTTGGGTGTGATATACACAGCAAACAACAAGTTCGTCCATCTTGACTATTACACCGGCCCCCAGCTGCGTCTCACGTTTCCTTGCAAGGCGTCCGTGCTTAGCAACGTCCCATAGAAACCTCCGTCGATTACTTAGCCCACCTGTAATCATCATCAGGTAGTCTCATCGCCATGAGCTCCGCGGGGGGTCTGTCTCGACGACGTGTCGCCAACACCACTTCATCGTCAGACGACGCCTCCGGTTCTACTTGGCATGCGAACGGTTCTACCTCTAATGGCCCTGTCTTATCCCATGCTGGCTCAGCGTTCGAAGGTGGTAATAAAATTGCGTTCGACCCTCGCGACCTCGATCACGACAGGGAGGAGAGTCGCACTGGTGGCAAGTTGCCTCGTCTGACTGTCATGGAGGAAATTCTTCTGCTTGGTTTGAAGGACAAGCATGTATGTTCAATGCCTTCATTCCCTCCCATCGTAATATCCCCTTTCTTCTGTGCTGCGGTCTTTTTTTTTTTTCACACAAGCGCCCTTTATGCATTCAACTCTGACTCCGAACGCTGACGCCTTTGGGTCACATAGGGCTATCTTTCCTTCTGGAACGACAGTATCTCTTATGCACTCCGAGGATGCATACTCATGGAGCTTGCTCTCCGTCGTCGGATAGCCCTCGTCAAGGACGTCAACCGGCGTAAATACCCCATTGGCGACCGTATAGTGGAGGTTATCGACGATAGACAGACTGGCGAAACCATACTTGACGAGACCTTGAAAATGATGAAGGCCCAAGAAGTGGACAGGTTCACAATAAATGGATGGATTGATCTCCTGAGCGGTAAGCCAATTTCTTTGTGGATGCACACTCGGGTAATGGATCTACCGCCTGCTAACCGATACCGTCTCTTTGCACTTACCTGTGTAGGTGAGACGTGGAATGTGATGAAGATAGGTTACCAGCTTAAGCAGGTTCGCGAACGACTCGCCAAGGGTCTGGTGGATAAGGGTGTTCTTCGGACGGAAAAACGCAATTTTCTATTATTCGACATGGCCACGCATCCTGTGGCCGATATCCGAAGCAAAGATGCGATCATCACGCGTGTCGTGTCTCTGCTGACGGCCAGCACCTCCACAATTCCACCGAGTGCACTGGATAAGGAAGGGACACAGTGCAGGGCTATGCGCGCCATATGCTTGGTGTGTGCGGCTTACGCAGCGAGTGTTCTGGATAATGCTCTCGGACGATTAACCTATGAAGATCGAGAAGCAGCCTTTCAAAGGTGTGACGACATATTGGCGGAGTTTTCGTGTTGGCCATTTGGGAGCAATTCAGGACAGGGTTCGGCTAGCGGGCGCCGACGAGAGGCACCAAGGATCGGGATGGGCAGCACAACCCCAAGCGGGAGAGAGAGCGTTTTAGGGTTGTTGCAAGAAGTCAAGCGAGAGATGAATGGAGAAGAGGACCTTGGGTTTGAGTTGATTGCTGGTGTTCTGGAGGTGCTTTCAAAGTTGGATTCTCTCTTGTGAGATTATTACTACTCCGTCTCTAGTTGTCATACGCTTCGCCATTTAAGTTACATTTCGGTGCGGGTGTAAGCCAAATGATGCTTTGTAGCCATCGGCACATGTTGGCCCTGATGGGCCCGTTCCCGGATAATAAGCTCCAGCTGAATGTGTACGGTGGCTTTTTGATGACAGGTGCATGCCAAGCTGATGGGTCAAGTCGAGGCCTAAACCTGAAACGGGTGCGAGTTTACGACCAGTCCCTCAGCCGATTGATATCTTGGCTGTGCCTTCATGAACGACTAGGCGGATTCTTGTAATAGCCAGCCGTTTCCGAGCGACACATGCGGGACCGTGCAAGTCGCTGGCATGTTCAGTTGGGTCTTACCTGCACGCATGTCGCCGAGGGAACGACCGGTTGTGCCAATGGCTGTCGCTTGTCAGGCGTTGGAGTCGCCATTGGCAGTCCCATCAGACCATCATCATCATCATGTGTGCATGTCTTGTCTCACCACACCACAAAGTACGCCCTTTCTCCATCGCCACATAACTTAGTACATACTCCATCACATCGGTGGCCGATATATATCGACCCTTCCTTACGACACACCCAAACCCTGTTTGTGCAACTGGTGTTGCCTCCACCCCAGGGGGGTGCCCATTTCAACCTGTGCAATATAATACAGTCAGCACCGCATTAATCCTCTGCAAAAATTCCCAGTCCTGTGTCTCTCAGCATGGTCTTCAACTACAACGCCTCAGATCCATTGGCAGTCGTCACTGCGCCCCCAGCCAACGAAACACATGAGCAGAGAGCCGCAAGGGAGGAAAGGGAAGCAGAGTCTCGGAGAATCAGTGATCAAATAGACGAAGAAATCCGTCTGCACAAAGTCAACCTCAAGGAACATGAACAGATGGTCAAAATTCTCTTGCTCGGTCAGAGCGAAAGCGGTGACTGTCCTCCCCTTATCGTTCCCTATCCCATATATGCTGACTCTCGTTCGCCAGGCAAGTCGACTACCCTAAAGAGTGAGTATCAAGACGTCCATACTGCATGCACCCCTGTTCGCTGACTGCGGTTGTCGTGTGACAACAGACTTTCGGATGCAGTTCGCCCCAGATAATTGGGCACGAGAGCGGGCATCATGGCGAACCGTTATTCAGCTCAATCTCGTCCGTTCTGTCAACGCTATATTGGATGCGGTTAAGCATCCCGTTGGTGGATGACGAGAACAAGATATCTTTCACGGAAAGGCATCAGCTTCTCGTGATGCGCTTAAGCCCGCTGCGGAGTGTCGAACTGGATCTGAAGCGACTACTGGGTGCTGCGACTAACCCTGTGGATGTTGTCGAACCCTCGCCTGCGATACATACAGTTTCGCCAAGAGCTTCAGCGGAGTTTTATGTCCGCTCACGGGAATGGCAAAGTTTTGTGCAAGCTTCGCAGTAACGGGAACGGAAATGGTCGTTCGCACACCCGGTCTGAAGGAGTAAACAGCACCAACGCATCCGAGATTATCGCAGAATGTTCAGAAGACATCAAAGAACTGTGGGAAGATGATGTCATCCAAGGTATGATAAAGAGACGAGGCTTGCGTTTGGAAGACTCGGCAACCTTGTGTGTTCAAGTTTACTCTCTTCTCACCAGTCCTGTGTTTTTACCTGTCCTGTTCATCGACAGCTTCCTCGACGCCTCTCAACGTATTGCTGCGCGTGACTACCAACCAGAAGACGATGACGTGCTTCGTGCGCGGTTGCGTACGCTCGATATCCAGGAGCACGATCTATACGTTAAGGAAGGTCAGTCTTCTGAAATATCGTTTTTCTCTTATGGATCTTGGACCTTCTTTCAGACGATAAAATACAGACATGGAAGATTTACGATGTTGGAGGGTCACGCACACAGGCAAGTATCTCAAGCATGCATTGCAACTGCTTGCAACATAGCGTGCTTACGATGCTCCAGCGCCAAGCGTGGCTGCCCTATTTTGAGCGGGTCACTGCCATCATCTTCTTAGCCCCTATATCCTGTTTCGATGAGCGACTCGCGGAAGACCCACGTGTCAACCGGTTAGAAGACTCATTCATCTTATGGAAGGCCATATGCTTCTTCCAAGCTGTTGAAGTCTACGACGCTGATCATCTTCCTAAACAAAATCGACCTGCTTGAAAAAAAGATCGCCGACGGTGTCATGGTCAGACAATTTCTACCTTCTTACGCCGATAGACCGAATGAAACCAAGGCCGTTGTCAAATGTATAACATAAGTAGTTCCGTACGGTCAAATTGGGCTGACTAAAAACGCCATTGCATAGATCTCAGAACAAAGTTCAAAGACACTGCCCGGAATTACTCTCCGGAACCGCGGATCTGTCACATATATGCAACGAAGGTCATCGTAAGTCTACACCCACAAGTGTCCGTCTTTCACCGATGACAAACCCTCGTTTCGAAGGATACTCACGAAACAGCGCAAATCTTAACATCTGGTGCGTAAAAAGTCTGTCGACCTTCCTATTGCTTATCGTACCATTCAGTACGGGATGGAATAATGCGGGAACAACTGAAAAGAGCAAAACTTGTGTAGAAGGCATCTCAGTGTGCCGTCTAACGACCCAGGGTATATTGATGTATCATTGAGCCGAAACGAAGCAACATATTATAACGTGATTACCTATACAACTTACGTCTATGGTCTCCCTGAATAATACGAACCCCGCTTTTCTTCACTCTGCTCACCACACAAGCCCCCCCCGGGACCAATAAGGCTGCTAAAGCTGCGCCCAACCTTCTCCGGGCGGTAATTTCAAGTTATCGGCCTCCCTAAGGAATCTGCGGCGCGAGCCTTCAGCCATTGTCTGCGTCTCACGTTCCTCTCCAGAACTCAGGTCATTCTCAGTGACTGATTGCGAAATACGGTCTTGGTCAATGGCTGATGTGGCACCTTGGGTATCTGCCATCAATCCCTCCTCGTCTTCGCTGTACCATCTCATACCGGAACCGAATTGCGTGTGATTGACAAACCCTCGCTTACTAATCCCCGCTTCCGCCTTGTATCTCACCGCATCAAGCTTGGGCTGAGCCTTCAAGTGCAGGTTGGATATCGTCTTCTGAATGTTGGACATGGGCGATGAGTCCGAGGTGTCACTACCCCGTGTAAAAGAGACGCGGTGCGAAAGGCCTTGATAGGAGGAGTTCCGCGAGTGGCCGTGTGAGTATATAGGGATGCGAGGTGAGGAAGGGGCATCCGTCGTGCTTGAGGGGGGCATAAATTGAACGCTCTCTGGTCGCTTCCGCCTGGGTGGAGGTACTGGAGGTGAGTCTGAGTGATGCATCGACTTCGAGCGGAAAACTCGCGCAGACGCGGGTTGCTGAGAGTCGTCGGTAGCGGTCGAAGGGCGGCGGTCAGGATGCGTCGGTGGAGCTGGGACCGGTCCAGAAATGACAGACTCTCTGTTGGGCAACGGAGGGGGGACAATCGATGGGGAAAGGAGTGGTGGCTTCAAAGTAGTGCTCGCAACTTGGTCAAGGGAAGCCAATGAGCTTGATGCAGATGAAGGTGTGCTACTTGGCGGTCGACGGCGTGGGGGTACGGTGGGCGTGTCTTCGGTGTCCGATGCCTTGCAACCTAGTTTGGAAGGACTTACACTCCGTGTCCTTGAAGTCCCCGAGGTGCTTTTCAGCACCTGGAGGACCCGCTCTCGGTCCAATTGCTCCTCGGCACGCCGCATAGTCTGTCCGTGCTTACTTGCTTCCAGGGACTGTCTCATGAGCGGGCTCATAACGTGACTAGGTTTGGGAAGTACAAGGGGTGGACTGAGGGGAGCTGGCGGCGCCGTGGTTACCTCGGACGGTTGCTGCGCGGATGCTGACGTCGTTAGCTTGCGCGGAGGCAACGGCGGAAGCTTTCCACCCTTTGCAGGTGCTCTTTCGGAGGATTTAACGACTGCGTCTGGACTCTCCGCTCTGTCCCGCACCAGGAACGGGTTGTGACTGATCTTTTGACTACTTTGCTGAGATGGTTGATTGGTTTGACCATCCGAACTTGTACGTAGCACGCTTTGCACAGATGAGGCGTGTTCTGCGGACCTCCGGACAAAAGGGTTCATTTCCGGCGGTGATGTACTGAAGGGAACCCCTTTGGAACGATCGGGGTGACTTGGTGGTGCTATGACTGAACGCTTCGGAGGCGAAGGTGGTCGGGATATTCCAGTAGGCTTGGTAGTGCCTGGTTGAGCTGTATCGTTGCGTGGTGAGATGACAGACGAAAGGGAATGAAGAGATAGGGTGCCATGCGGATTGTGGAGTAACGAGCCTATCAGAGAGGGACTCACCCTGGACAAAAGCAAGGGATCGATCCACGCCCTTTCCGGACTGAGCATGGACGACAAGACGCAAGGCAGCAAAGAACTGGCCCCCAGTGAGCGTGTCCGAGGGCATCAGAGAGGGAGAGAACAATCTCAGAATCTGGGAGAAGGTATATTAGCGTAGATGACATAGAGCAGCAATTTAGCGGGACGAACGTCGTCAATGTCGGACGCCGGAAGATCGTGATATCTTCCCCTTATCCACGCTCGTGCTTCGCGGACGCCGACGGTTGTTGTTTCGAAGTGAGGATCGTCGCAGGTAATGGTGTCGCTGGTGACGCAAAGATCACTGAGCGACGACGTGTACAGTTCATACTCGCAATCGCTGAGCGCAGACGCGTGCAGCGTCAATGGACGCATCGAGGCCATGGCCGACTCTACGCTGGCTGGTCGTCGTCGTCGTCGCCAAGACAATTTGAGTTTGAGTCGGATAATATCACGACTTGAGCGCTTAACTGTAAGAGTTTTATGATACACGAACGGCAACCGCGCTGCACGTGCCCCCCCACCTTTTAGCATGATACACCCGTGTTTGATATCCACATCACGATGACGGTGGACAGCCTCAGATTATTACCATCCAGCCCTTCCGCTGACCGGGACGAGCCTCCCCCGTACTCGAATTGTCCTGGCACATCCCCTCCGAAGTGGCAGCCGCAGTTTGAAGACCTCACAGTGACATCACTCCAGCGTCTGTCCACCGAGAGTCGCAGACCCCTGGACCCTCCCCCCGAATGCTTCTCCACACCGTCACCTCTCCGTATCAGATCGCACGATTTTCTTTCCTTTACAATCCCAAGTCTGTCAGACAAACTGCTCGACGGCTTTCGTGTGCTTTATCCTTGCGACCTGTTGGAGAAACACGGAATCACGCGGGATGACTGGGTGCGATTTTTAGAAGATTTGACCATCGCAGCCCGCCTGTCCGCGCAAGGACGAAGTGCGGTAGGCTCACGCATCCCCCCGACGGTGTTCCCTACCCATGGTCCATTCATAGTACGTTTTGGAGTTGTGTATGACGCTGTGTTTGCGAGGAGTCCGTTGCGGGAGGTCAGAGCTCTGCTGTCTGTATGGAACGAGGGTGCCTTTGAAAGACGAAAGCTCAGAGTGAGCCTCCACGTCAGAGAAGATAGGGGCGAGAAATCTGGCTACTACCTTCTCGTTGAATCACTGTAGTTTCGATCGTCGCCTTTATACTTTCCTGTATTATGGTGTAGCTAGCCGTTGTATCTACTAGTCAAATCCATTACGATGCTGTATCTTATCTTATATCCTCTAAAGTGAGCGTTGCGATCAAACCCGCACTTAGGTATTACGACAAGCTGGACCACTTGAACCGATCAAGGCCCTCCCTGACTGTTTTGACCATGGGTGTAAGCGTCACCACACCATTATGGCGTGCAGTGCAGGAGGAGCACTAAGGGATAGCTTGATACTACGTACATGTTTTGCGGTGAGTGAGAATGATACAAACGCCAAGGAATACAATTTGAACAGCAATAATATTGAGGTTTTTTTTTTTTCACTTGTCGTCGTCTCGATGATCTCCGCGAGGGTTTGATGAACTGCTAGCTTGGTGCTAAGAGGACAAAAAAAGAGAGCTCCTAAATTTTAGTGGCAAACGTTTTCGAACCATGTTCGTACCTGCCGTAGTTTCGCGAGATGAATCTTGAGCGTCTCCGCATAATTTTCGAATCCCAGCGTGACCATGGCATATAAAATATCTTCACCACCGATGGTCTTGCGTTTCTCCATCTGGCACTTCTCGGCTGCCTCGGAAGTAATGAAACTAATGAATTCTGAGACGCATTCCTGGACGCATTCCTTTGCGTCTTTGGCAATTTTGGCTGTCGGTGGTACCGACTGCTTCATGATACGAGATACGTTCGCTATCTAAGACACAGCTTGAACGCATCTGAACGTGGTTCATGTGGGGAAGAATGACCTACGGGAAGAAAACGATCCTGTTCCCTGTACTCTCCGACTTCCTGTTCAGTGATTGGTGCAGATTCACGTGCTTCCTGGACACGTTGTGAGACGACATCTCGCGAGCCATCTTCTAGGGGAGGAGTACCCGACATCGGGTTCGCCAAATAAACGAGTGGTCGTCGCCCAGAAGGAAACGAGATTGGACTGCAGAGCCTGATCGACGCCAGCTACGACGAGCCTCGAGCGCTTTTTGGGTTGCAAAGGTCCAACTTTTTCCGGCACGAACCCTAACCCTAAGGAAGGGTTTACGCGAAGTTACCTGTCAGCCAATACAAGGTATAGTCTCGCTTCACTTCGGCTGTGGTTATTAACACGATGTGTACTGTGCGTATATATAATTTACGGTAAGTAAATCCATACGATGCAGTTACAGCAGCATTATTTGCGGTATGTGACGTTGGCCATTTTGACGATTCACCAGGACGCAGAACCACGCATGCACGGTGGCACATAGAAGAGGACCGATCATGGAGGAACATATGTATAGAGGGGAATCGGACCGAGCAAACATGGCGAAAAGGTAGGGACACACAGCGACAAATGAAAGCCGATGATGTGTTTCGTGTGCGAATCGTAACTTGCACAGGAATGTTTATTCGTTCGTTGCGATCAAAATGGCTAAGTATATTAGCAGTCCCCTTTGTTCCCGTTCGGAGTTATCTGACGTATAGTATGTAGCAAACGAACGGTGGCCAATGCATTGCCGTCTCAACCCCTGAATATTGAATTGTGATCACTTGTTACAACACCAACACCCAGGTTTCGACTAAACCGTCAAATCATGTACTTGATGGCGCTAATCTGATAATCTCATCGTTTGCAAAGGAGCACTGCTTTTCATACATGTAACCTTTCGACCAATATTGATATCGAGCCCTTGGAAAGGTGGCGGATACAGTCATCAGGCGAGCACCCAACTCTTCACTCACCCTGGCATCGTAATTCATCAGATACTACACATCGGCAATGCACTTATCGAATGCCTGGAATTCTGGCCCGATGGTCCTGCGAAACAATCCAATGGACAGTGCGAGATACACAGCCATGGTTAGGCTATGACGAAACTGGGGACGTTGTGCAGTGCAAAATTTCCGCTGGTGTGGCTTTCCGCCTTGCCAGAGGACGAGAACTAAAAAGAAGGCATTCAGATGAAACTCCATGACGGAATACTTTTCACCTGTGTACATACGCTTGCTGGAACTTCATTTAATGAAGGCAACCGATATGAGGCAAGCCTTCTGGGATCTAGATTGCTTTGGAAGCTCTAGCTCCAGCATTTCAGATTTGTAGCAGCGGACACGCCCGCCCACCCATCCATTACCGACCGCATATATAAGCGCAGTGAACCTCCGTATCAAGAAAGGAAGAGAGTGATTGTGGCTACGACGAGTTCCCCTTCGCTGCTTGGGGCCTTGTCTTCTCCAACTTCAGCCATCGTTGTCTTCGTCTGTATCGCCCACCGTCAGTGTCATTGCCATTTTCATCCTTGCCGGAGCTTTCTACGTCCTCCGAGACAACGGGACTCACAGAATGCACCCCCGGTCCAAGATACCGCCACAACTTGGGTAACAGTGTTGAGGGCTGATCGGGTGAAAGAGATTACTCATATGTACAATGTATTTCTAACACCAGAAGCTAAACCACTTACTGGAACTCAAACCGTATTGTAGCCTCACGAGGCAAGAGGAATGGCATGCAGGTAAGGCTCACTTCATATCAGTATTACATCATTTAACCTCGTAGTGAAAAAGACGAATGGCGAGCGGAACCACTAGTCTCACACCTCTGCCTCTCTTTGCAACGTTGTAGTCTCACCAAGTGCTGGTCCAGCAGCGATATCGATAACAGCCACTTTGCATTGATCGGACTGCCTTACTCTATCATTTGAACACCCTGTGACTCCCGGAAGCTTCGGGGGGTTCGCGAAGCGAGCGGTACTGATGAGTAGATCTGACTGGGGACCAGAACCCTGGGATCGAAGATGTTGCCGGGTATTCAGTGATGCTAGAAGCGAGTTGGCATATACTAACCAATAATAAGATAGGGAGTTTTAGGGCACGGATGACTGACATTTTCCAACAATAAAGTCTGATGCCATTGTCCATGCAGCAAGGGCATCAACATCCTGAAAGAAATATGAGAGCGACGTAGTCGTGGTGGAATATGTCATACATACCACGACGAGCTCTGCAATGGTGACTAGCCTGGAACGAAAAGGGGCCTGAATTAAGGTACAGTTACAAACCAAAGAGGGATCAAATTTACGAAGTCAGCAAACACCGGTTAACAGCATAGAGGATAAGCGTGTTCAGGAGACGCTTTGTTCTAAGCAGGATTCGTTAGGAAAGAATGACTGACACCGGTTAGGGTCACCTTGGGACTGCAGAGTGCGAGCCATCGACATACAAAAGTATGCAGAGTCGTAATAAGAACCTCAGCAAGTGCAACGGCAGACATAGCAGGTGTCGAGGAGTAAAACTAGGAATGATACTGTCAGCCGCTGCACCCAGTTCGTTAACGAAACTACCCTAATGTGCCAAGCGAAGGTGACGGTATTGTTAACGAGCCTAACAAGGACGTCAGTATTTCGGTAGATATAGTTGGACAGGATAGAGTACATTATAGCAATATTCGCTGCTTCTTACATAGTTAGAACAGGCCTCTTGTGGTGTAAAGAAAGCCACAAACCCATGCCAAACCCTGTTCAAATATCATTAGAAATCCCTTGTGAGCACAACGAGAGAACTCACCGATGCGGACTAGTACTAATAGTACCTATCACGGTCCTGTCACGGGATGATACCATTACCATCACAAGTAAATGTACTCACAATTGGGGTAGTCACCAACCATCTCAGTTGGCGGCGACAAACTGAGTGCCGATCAACCAAATCCGGAGCGCAGATTGAAGGTGACATACTGTAATATACTTGACGAACAAAAAATCTAGCAACGTTTTGCCTTACGAGCATCAACCCCCAAAAAAGAACATGAGAGAGAGAGAATTTCTATATTTATATACCGCAACGAGTAGACTGCTACTAAGACGCGGTGCCCGAGGGCCAGTATAGTACGTTGTAAAGTATGTACTACCTAAAGGTAATTGTAGAGTAAAACGTGTAGTTTATAGTTAGCGTATGAGGTATATGAATATGCACATTGTCAAGCGGTGATGAACGTATTATTTCGTGACGTTCTGTGAATGAAATGAAACTAAGAAAACGACATTGGCTTTACTCTGATGATGAGAACGGGTGCGGGCTGTTGCGGCTTGGATCGATTCGCCTCAACTTCTTGAAGGCATTTGTTTCCTTGAGGAAATCGGAGAGGGCTTCTATTCCTTTCTCCGTTCCTAAGATATCCATTACGACGAGGTCTTCTGCGGAGCGTAATATGTTTCGGCTGGACTCGTAGGCAGGGCACGTTGCCAGTATATGTTCGTGAGTTTGGAGATGTTCACCACATGGGCAGGAGGCATTCTCTGTGGGGACAAAAGTGGAATAGTACTCGCCTGTGAAGGCATGTCCCGTTCGACTTTGAATAAGCCTTCCGTATATTTCCCGTTTAGAGTCGCAGAAGTGGTTACGGGGTTTAAGTGATGGGGGCAAGCGATCTGCGGGCGCGAAGAAACTGTTTACTTTTAAAGTGTTGCGCCAGTGTGACGTCCATTCCTCCAAGAGGAGAGTTCGTGACTGGTGCCTTTCAAACGCATATGAAGTGGTGGTGTTAGCGTTGTCGGGAAGTGGCGCCGCTGTTGCTTCTTTAGCTAAGGCATCCGCTTTCTCATAAAAAAGAACATGACTTATAATTGAACTATAGGAACCACAAATGACTGGAATAGAGTTAAATTCTATCATAAAGACCCATGTGATGAAAGGAACGCACATTCACCAGAGCCGACGCCTAATTAGCGAAACACCCCAAATCATTGCCTTGCAGAAAAATGGGTACGTGGGTATGCGCACCGAGAATGACCTGCCACATCTCATCGACATTAAGCAACTTTGAATTAGAAGGTATACGGACCACACAATATACTCCAAACTCGTTGGAACGCCATAGCTGGTTATCTGCAGTGATTGAGCACGACAGTCACAAGTGGTGGATGCTTCGGTTTCACCAGGTAGTAATACAACGTATGACACACTAATCAGCCGTTAACCATGCATCCAAGCAGGCGCACCAGATACTCACTAAATGAGACATGCAACGTGTCGAGAATCCTGTCGGATATGCAGGTTGAAACCTGCCCAAGGGTAGCCTAACTCACCATATGGCAGCGACAATGAACTTTGTAGTCAAACCATCCTCGGAGTAGTGCATGTAATACACGTAAGTCTACATAGCGAGTAAGCAGAGAACCAAGCTAGACACTGCGTCTAAGACACCCCTGTAGAGTTGTTATACCATATAGCCTTTACATGAAATATGGACATCAGAGGGAAGATGTGACAAAATCGAGCAAAGCAATACGTACATGGCGGGGACCAAACCTCCGATGAGGGTAGAACCTAGCATTGCGAACAAATGAGCAGGCAAGAACGGAATTGGTTGTGCATGTGTTCACCGAACCCGCCCAGGATTCCCATGCCGTCTGTGTAACTTGTATAACGCGGGCTCGACAAACTCGTTGTGGGATATGAATATAGATGCAATCGGAGAGGGCGAGGGCGTATCGACGTGGCAATGGAGCGACACAGTGTGTTTTGTAAGGTGTGAAAGCTGCGTTGATATGATCAAGAGAACCTATACTATCTCAAGCAGCGCGATAGCCTTTTCGCGAGGTAGACCGAACCGTCAAAGCACGCCTGACATATCAAGTTTCGAGGAAGTATCGGCATCCCAACTGAAGATGCCCCACGGAGGCCTTTTCGCGAGCTAGACCGAATCATTTAACCATGTGCTTGATGCATCAAGCTTCAAGAGTGTCGAAATCCCAAACAATGATGGCTAACTCCAACGATCTTGGCATTCCCGTAGAAGCACTGCTTTGCGTATGACCTTCGACTGCCAGATACTGATGACTCAAGCCTTGGTCCTTGGACAAGTCGCGCGCGCCAGTACCCAGCACTTCACCCATACAGCCATTGTGATCCATCGCATCCTATACATCGGCGGCGCGCCCTTCAAATACCTGGAATTCTGGATCGATAGTGCTGTGAAACAACCCAATAGACAGGGTGAGATACATCCCCATAGGTAAGGCTATGAAGAGAATGGAGACGTTATTCATTGTAAGTTTTTCCGCTGGTGTGACTTTCAGTACTCGACCCGCCAGAGACGAGCACCAAAAGATGGTGTATGCTATGCTGGGCTGACAACAGCGTCCGAGAGTGCATCGGTTTGAAAGCCTAGTTATCAAACGTAGCTTCTTCTGGAAGCTCTAGCATCAATATTTGCACAGAGTGGCAGGCGCAGCAATATCGGTCCCATTGGCATAACAAAAATTTTGCACTCATCTATGACTCAAACCCCTCGACCATGCGCCGACATCCTGGCCGCCCTCGCTCATTTCCTCAGTCTCATTGACGTCCCTGCTTAGGCCAGTATCTTCTCCTCTTCCTCCAGGATGAACCTGTACAACAAAGAATGACGAAGAGATAAACTCACCATAGTGTCCTCCGGCTAATCCAAACTTGTCACGCCCAAATTGCTTCCCATGACTGCCTACTGTGCCTAGCAATCCCCTGCATGCTCATTATTTGCATCAGCTTTATGACTTTGTATGCAGCATCGCTAAAACGAGTACACTACGGCCCAGTCAGACAGATAGAGAAGAACAGATCTGGAAGGCTCAGGAGAACGCGCATAGAACATAGCAAGTGTTTCTCCGGGAATCGGGCTGAGTATACACTTGAGCACAAATATCCTAAGTGCAGCGAATCTCTATGCAGGAAATGGGGCCAATGATTGATGTAGTGACTGCAGCTACGGCAGGTTCGTCTTCACTGCTTGAGGCCTTGCCTTCTCGAGTTTCGACTCCAGGCTTCAGATCCAACTCTTCTTTTCCCCCACGGTGCCTGCCAGTGGAACGCACAAAAACGCTTATATATCAAGTTTGGCCAGTTGAATAAAATGATCCATGAAACGTCTTGCTTACGACCGGTGTTTAGTGACTCATGCATTCATGTATCAAATTGTCTTCATGTGCAGATCACACGCTGTAACGAACACGTGCCTGATCGCTCGTTGCAGTTTCTTGCAATGTAACATACTACATAGTCACTTGAAGTCACATGGCAGTCCCGTTTACTCACTAGGTATCTTAATATGAGCTGTAGCTCGCGATATCTTACCCTGGTCATCTCAATTGTAAGGCTGCGAAGGGTCCGGGTTCCACATTCTCTACTGAGTGCTAGGCCAGCTCGTAGACGCGCACCATGTGTTGTCTTCATCCTCCTGGCCTCAGAGACTGTGACCAGCCAAGGGTCGCAAATATCATCCTATGCAACACTGCTCTCTAAGACGCATTCCGATGCAGCTGTGGTCGTGGTATCGGGGGAGCGAGACACAGACCATCACGTTCACATAGCACTGAGGATTCATCGATCGTCGTTGTCAGCACGTGCACAGTGACCCTTGGACTCACCACCTCCATTTCACTGTGAAGTGGGCATTGATCTTAGCTTCAACTGTAGGCTTGTAGAGTCCTCTATGTCCTGACACATGAAAAAAATTTCATCACATCATAATATTCAAACTCTGATTTACCTAGTTTCCCTAGGCAAACCAAAGACTCGACACAACCATGTACATAGATGGGCTATGTTACAGGGAGTCTCAGGTGGACAACTGTCACCACGGCTCTCTCACCCAGGAAAACTACTGATGTGACTTCGTGCGATACAAGGGACATTTCATATCACCATGATGCCATTTGACATTGTAGCGAAAAAACGAGTGGCGAGTTGAACCACTAGCCTAGTATTACACCTCTGTCTCTCCTCGCAACATTGTAGTCTTATCAGATAATGGTTCAGCGATGAACCCGATGACAGCCACCTCACAATTGTCGACTTGCCTTACTATATCCTTTGAACTCCCTACGTCCCCCGAAAATCTTGAAGGGTTCGCAAAGTGGACAGTACCCATACATTGACCTGACTTGGAACTAGCACCCTGAGATCGAAGGTATTGCCAAGTATTCAGTGATGCCAGAAGTGAGTTGGCATATAATAATCAATAGTGAGATGGTGAAAGTTCTCAGGGCATGAAAGACTGACATTTTCCAACAATAAAGTCCATTGCCACTGTCCATGCAGTGATGCTACTAATGTCCTGAGTGAAACGTGAGAGTGACGTGGTCATGGTGGAATATGAAGTGCATACTACGGCGACTTCTACAATGGCGACTAGTCTGGAATGAAAAGCCTGAATCAAGGCACACAGTCACAAACCAAAAAGGAACCAAATTTACAAAGTCAGCAAACACCAAACAACATACTATCATTTGCCACCAGATGCAAAATGGACATCACATGCAAAATGACATGCACAGCCAGCAATACTACATATTTTTAAAATCTAATACTGCAAACATTTAAAGTAGGGTGTATTTATGCAGATTAGACACTTAGTTTTAAAAAAAAGGTGTTGTGGAAGCCACAGAACCTCAAATGTTGATGGACATCAGAACAGAACATGCAATTTTAGCTACTTGTAACCAAGATCTAGTCCAATCTGTTGTAGTAAATTACACAGTTTTTTTTGGGAAGGTGCACTAGGTCCACCTGAAGGTGCTCAGGTATTCATTGTTGCAAATCAGACCATGAGAGACATGTTATTCAAGAAACATTCTTCAAGTGTGACAAAAGGCTGGTTAGGGGTATCATGCTGGGGCCATCATTCACACTCCAATTTGGCAGCACTTGGCACACACAAGGCAAGTGGGCAACCTAGTCAACCAGGTCAACAGTTCTCAGTGCTTGATGGCAAGGTCAGCAAAAGTCCTTTGCAATTGCCCCTCACCCCACACCATCCTGGTACTATTAAAGGATGAACTGGACCTCTGAATTAGCTGTGCCATCCAGTCATGGAAAACTGGACAAGTTCATAGCCTCCTCCATGCTGCAAAGCAGGAGGGCATTGAGCACAAGTACCATACAGTGCACAGATGAGCCTATGGACTTACAAAATCACTTGAGGATGCTCACAAGAAACAGAGGTTACTCACTGATGCCCAGGAGAATGTACTCATTGATTGGATGCACTTCCTCAGCACAATTGGGCACCCCATTGCAAAGGATACTGTCTGACCATATGTTTATGACCTTTGTGGGTGCTATCCATCAGAGAATTGGATATATCAATTCCTAAAATGCCATCCCAAGGTCAAATTATGACATCCCAGTGGTATTGATCCAAAGTGTGCTCAAATGTTCAACTACACAGTGGTCAAGGAGCATTTCATGAACCTTTTGGCACTCATCAAGACACAGGACATCCCTTGGGAGAATATATACAACATGGATGAGAAGGGAATTCAGCTGGGAGGAGGATGAAAATCAAATGGCAGAAAATTCTTCTTCTCTCATGATGATTGTCAGAAGTACCAAATCAAAGGTGGAAGTTTGGAGCTGGTCACCATGATGGAGTGTGTTTCCACAGATGGCAGGAACTTGATGCCAGGATTCATATTTGCTGGGACAGTCATTGATAAGGAATCAACTGAAGTTGATCCAAACATCTGGTGAGTAATACATAGCCTCACCACAGAGTCAGGATCCATGTTGATGGATTTGTGGTACCACTATATAGCCTTGCAACCTCAGAAAATGGCTGGACAAGTGATTTTCTATGTTTGGAGTGTTTCAAGAAATCATTTATCCCCCAGGTGGCCAGCCAGAATATGTTGGGAAAACCAATTGTCCTCCTCTATGATGGACATGGGTCACATGTGACACAGAACATGTTGGATGTGGCAGTTGCAAACAACATTCACCTGTTTGTGCTGCTGCCACACACTACACACAGACTCCAGCCCCTCGATGTGGGTGTATTTGTTACATGCTGGAATACCTCACCTGCCAAAAGTGACAAGTGTTGGCACTGAGGCAAAAGTTGCAATCAATGCTCTTGTGGTATTGCCAGGGTTGACCTCAAGGGCTTAATAGTTTTACCCCTTCTATGGTCAGGCAAGCAGTTCTGAGAAGCAAGTTCTAAGAGAAAGCTATCCTGATTGCAAGGTAGCTAAAAGCTGGGGAATACAGGCATGTCCCTATGTATATATATACTGCTCAACTCTGTATGGTGCTCTTTGGTTGTGTTGTGTCGAGGACATGCTCGTGAGAACCAAGACATGTTGAGTCAGAGATAAGGAAACACTGCATACACACCAGCTAGGGAAGGTATGTGTCCATGGGTATGGCAAATGTCCAATAGAGTCAAAAGGGGAAAGTGACTTGATGCAGCAAATATGAAATGATAAGTGTGAGTCACAGCAATTGCAGAAGGCTGATCAACAAAGGGGAAGGCCATATAAGGGATGGTGTATAGTAAGCATCTGAAAAGGGAAGCATAGTCACATTGCATATACAAAAAGGGAAGAAAAGGAAAGGGGGAAGTCTGGAAAGGGAAAAAGGTATGATGCAGTGTATCATTACCCCCCTCTCAAGGCCAAGACACCAGAGAGGCAGGAGGAGAGAGAGGTGTGTGAGGGTGATTTAGGCATGACCATGGTGGCAGACATTGGGGTTGGTGGGGGAGCAGTGGTGATGTTGCAGAGGGTGAGGGAGAATGCTTCCTGGTGGGGTCCACTTTGATCCTTGGCCATTAGCACAGCTGAGATGTCCAAGGCATGTGCAATTGTAGCAGTGCATTCCCCAAAAGGGGCTGCTCCAATTGATTTGTTTATGGCCTGAGAGAGTACAAGGGAGTTCTTCATCATAAGGAATGACTAAGAAGGACCCGCTGAGATGTGGTAGAGGGAAGGGGGAGCAGGCATTGAGTGCAAAAGGAAGCCTGAGGGTTCAGATGATGGGGTCAAAGTAAGCAGCATGGAGGAAGTCCCTCCAGTTGGTGTACCAAATCTTGGCTCCAATAGTTCATTCCATCAGAAGGCTGGCAGTGTGGTCTAAGAGGGTTTTGACCCTGGCAAGCCTTGCTGATGTTTGGTGGGAGGCAATATCATTGTCAAGTCTGTAGGTAGTGCTGCTGTCATCTGAATCCAAAGATGAGCTAGAGCCTGTTGGTTCCCATTTGACACCAACTTGACCAGTCATTGGAGTTCCTCCTTGGTCCAGTCCTCTTGATTCACCACCCTCTGACCTATTCTCTGTCCTCGATGGTGGAGATAGTCCACCATGCTGAACAGTCTTTTCTTGTTCTGTTGGGACAGGAGATTTAGGTCTAAGAGGTTCTGGGCTCTTGCCTTTGTCACACTCAAGAGCTGGTGCTGGGTCAATGGCTTGAGCAGAGAGGGGGTGAAAGTCTTGAAAGGACTTCCAGAGGTCTTCTCTGAAGGTAAGGAAGGTGAGGTTCACCACAGCTCATTGGATATCACCTATGTCATCTATGTTATCACCTGTGAAGAGGTCCAGGTCAACTTTCTTGGAGACATGGCCAGCAATTCCTTTGGTGATGTTAAAGAGCTGGGGGACATGTGCTGCTATGAACTCTGAGCCTCAGTAGATCTGAGACAGCATCCATAGGCAGTCATGGTGTTCTCCTGCTTGCCAGCCAAGTGAGTCCCAGTGCTCAAAGTTTTTGAGCACCTGCAGAACATGGAGGAGCTGTTCTGGCATGGGTACCAGGCTTGTCTTGGCCTTGGCAGGGGAGTCAACCTCTTCTGCAGTCTTCTGTTGGGTGAGTTTTGGGGAGACAACTGCAGGGGGTGGGTGAGGGGTCATGTCAGGAGAGGCTGTCTCAAGACAACAGGTCTGGGAGATAGGGGAGGAAATGGGGGAGGACTGGGGCATCCTACAGGAGGTGTAGGACCCAAGGGGAAGGTAGGGTGCTTGTGTGGGTAAGGCAGAGGGGTAGGGGGTGGTCTTAGCAATTCTGGCCTTTCTCTTTCCCTTGGCCCAGGAGAGAGAACAGACTGTGAACAAGGAGTGGGGGTTTGAAAGGGGTCTGGGTGTACTGGAGGTGACCTGGTCCCAATGTGTCTGAAGTGCATTGGGTATGAGGTCTGAGGGTGTGGGCTGTACTGGGGGCAGGGGTGGCAAAGCTGCAAAGTCATAGTCATCAGAAAAGGCAATGTGGGAATTCTCATAGTCTGATAGGGTGAACTCATTGAAGGTGGACAGGTGTTCAGAGTTGAATTCATGAGACATTGGTGAGAGGGAGGTGATTGTGCTTCTGGTAGGAGTGGAGGATTTCGAGGGCATTATATAGGTTTCCTCCAGCTCCCATGTATTGGAGGAATGCCCATACCCAGTCCATTTGACCAAGTATTGATATGTTTGTTGTTTGGCAGTCCCTCTGGGCACAGAGACATGTCCTCTGGTTTTCCATCATGAGCCCATGACTCAGTGCTTCAGAATGTTCTCAACTTCCCATTCAGGAAGATTGTTGATCAGGTCCAGTAAGGGTGGCATTTTGGCTCTTCCATATTTGACATTTTCTTCAAATGGGTAGATCTGTGACATGTGAAATACCAGATGTATTCTCCATGTTTCAGGGATCTTCAGCCATACCACCATGGGGGAGATAACCTTGATAATTTCAAATGGCCCAACTTGTTGAGGTGCCAGCTTAGTGCTTGGGACATCCCATTTCAGGGTAGAGGCATCTAGCCAAACTAGGTCTCCTTCCTTTGGGGGTTTATAGGGTCCCTTGCTTCTCATGTGCATTGCCTCCTGTGCAGCTTTGTGTGCAAGTAATGCTGAGTCTCAATTGGCAGCCAGTTGTTGCATTTGGTCATCGACTGCAGGCACATCAGTTGGTTTTGACACAGAGGGGTAGGGTGCAGGGTCATATCCATAGAGCAGGGAATAGGGTGTTTGATTATGCATGGAATGAACCCTGGAATTGTGTGCAAACTTGGCTTGGGGTAAGAACTGAGCCCACTCCTGTGGTCAGGTGTCACAGTACATTCGCAAATATGTCTCCACTTCCTGATTGACATGTTTGCTCTTGCCATTGGTTTGGGGGTGGTAGGCAGTGGAAAGCTTCTGTTGGATTCCAAGGGCCTCATAGAGTTTGGAGGTGAAGGTGGAGGCAAACTGTGGTCCCCTATCAGATATTACTGTGTCCATGATGCTGTATCTGGGGTACATGAAGCATAGAAAGAGATTTGCCAATTCGACCAAATTGCATGTTTTCTTGCACAGGACCAGCACTACTCCATTTGTAAGTCCTTGGTCCATGATGGTGAGGATGGAGTCATATCCTTCTGACTCTGGAAGATCTGTAATGAAGTTCATGGAGATTTGCTTGAATGGGAAGGGGTTCTTTGCCATGTCATTTGGGGTGATGGGAGGCATAAGGGGGTGAGTGATGACCTTGTTGGCTTGACAGCTGGGGCATCCCTTCATGTAGTCCTTTACTTGCTTCCACATTCCAGGCCACCATACTTCATTCTTCATTTTCCACATCATTGCTTTCACTCCAGGGTGTCCAGCTGATGCAAGGTCATGGTTATCCTGGAGGTATTCATGTCTGAGGGGAGGAGGGATGTAGAGTTGACCATTGCATCTTTTGGTATGGTTGTCTTGTTCTTTTACAGCATCATTTGCTGTGAGTGTGCTGACTTTTGGCATGGTTTCCTTGATTTGGTTGAAGAGCTCTTGAGAAATCACAAACACCCCTCTGTCTAACCATTGCATGTTGTCAGAAGATTTAGCAGTGCAGTTGGAGGTTTGGATGGGGGGGAAGATGATGAAGGTGGTTGGCTCTTCTTCTGAGCATTTTTCCGAGGTGTAAGTGGGGCTTCTCCTTTCTTTTCCTTGTTTACCAACTTGCACACAGTAGGTTGGGAGGTTGGCTGAGGTTTCAAAGGTTTAAATGGGAGTTTCACCCCCCCCCCTCGAGCCACAATGACTTGGGGAGCACTGTGGTCATTGGGGAAGGGTCAGCCAAGTAGTCAGGGCAGCAAGAAAGAGAGTCTGGGATAGTCATTAATTTACCTGGCTTGTGTGCAAGTTGGATAGGGAAGTCTTGGAGGAAAGCAGCCCAGCACATTTGCCTTTGACTGAGTTGCTGCAGTGACCAATAGTAGGTGAGATTTTGGTGATCAGTGTACACTGTAGTAGGGGTGATGGGGGAAATAAGGTAGTGTCACCACTCCTCAAAAGCATGCACTATGGCTAGGAGTTCCAGATCATACACCTGGTAGTTCTGTTCTGTGCTGACCAGTGCTTGGGAAAGGTAAGCACAGGGGTGGAGTTCCCCATCCTCAAAAGTTTGGCAGAGGACAGCCCCTGTACTGATGGCTGAGCCATCTGTAAAGAGCACAAAAGGTTTGGAGAGGTCAGGAAGGCACAGAACTGGTTGAGAGCACAATGCCTGTTTGAGCTTCTCAAAGGCATTGGCTTGTTCGATCTCCCACTTGTAGGGAGTGTTCTTTTTAGAGAGTCAGTGGAGGGGGATGGTGATTTGGGAGAAGGATGGGATAAACTGGTGGTAGAAATTGCAGAACCCTAGGAACTGCCATAGTTCATGTAAATTGGTGGGGTTTTCCATTCTTTGATGGCAGCAAGTTTCATTTCTGACAGTTTGATGAGTCCTTGTTGGATTAGGAAGCCCAGGAACTTGACTTCTTCCATTTCAAAGGTACACTTTGAGATTTTCAGTCTGAGTTCCTCCTTTGAGGTGATTGCCAGGAACTCCTCCACTTGGTGATAAAGTTCTTCTTTTGTTTTTGCATGGATCATGACATCATCCATAAAGATGACAAGCTTCTTTGTGAACATCATGTCTGCAAACATGGTCTCCATATAGCATTGAAAAGTTGGTGGAGAGTTGCATTGTTCAAAGAACATAACAGTCAGTTCAAAGAGTCCTCATGGGTGATGAAGGCTCCTTTACCCAAATGTTCGTGAATCCCCAGTGAATGTCGAATTTTGCAAAGTATTTTGACTCAGCCAGTTGGTCAAGAAGGGATTTGACATCTGGTAAAGGATAGGAATCCTTTATCATGTGTTTGTTTAATTCACAGTAGTCTTGTACTAACCACTTCTTCCCATCTTTCTTTCTGATGAAGAACACTGGTGATGCTTGTGGGGATTTGGATTTTTGTATTTTTCCTGCATTGAGATTTTCTTCCAGGAATTTGTCCAGTGCCTGTAGTTCTTCTTGTGAAAGGGGATATATGGGGGCTTTCTTGGGTTTGAAGGTGTCTGCTAGGTTGATTTCATGATCCAGATAGGGGTGTCATGGGGGCAGAGGGGTGTCTTCCTTGGAGAAGACTTTTGGGAACCTCTTGTATTGTAGGGGTAAAGCAATGTTGTCCTTTTGGACAGCCACTTCAAGTTGCATTGATATTGAGGTTTTCTGAAGCATAACAAAGTCTTCATCATTGTAGTCCTCCTCTTTGGATGATAGGTTTAGTTCTCAGAGACAGGGGTCTCCAAAACTGATCATCTTTCACTTTTTCCAATCAAAGATCAGGTTGTATTTGGCCAAGAAGGGCATTCCCAGCAGCATGTCTTCTCATGATTTTAGTTCCATTTCAAAGGCATGGATCTTCATAATTTTGTGGAAGATCCTGGCAGTGAAGGTACAAATATGAGTGACCTTCTGCCTGCTTGGTCCTTCAAAACTTTGCACAGTCCATGGGTGCTTAACCCATGTTCTCTTGAGGTGGAACTTCTCCACAATTTTCAGGTGAATGACATTGACCTCTGTGCCACTGTCAATCACTGCTTTGATTTCTGCATCTTCTTGATTGACCAGGAACATGGACCTGAACAGTGAGGGATTTGAAATGGTTTTTGATTGCTCAAAGTCCATAGCTACAGAAGTAGTCCTATTAGTCCATTCCTGTCAAGTCAAAGAAATTAAAAAGTCTTTAGCTCCTCCCTGCACAGCCACAGGGGAGCTGTTTAAAAATCTGGGTTCTTTTTCAATTTGGTCAGTCCAAGCATCTTGCTCCCTTGTGAATCTTCTTCTTCTTGATAGAGTTCTTTGAGTAGTTGCCTGATTTGTTGACAGCGATCCCATCGATCAGGGCTTTTCTTCTCCTTTGGGCATTCCACCCTAATATGTCCATTTTCATTGCATCCCCAGCATGTGACTTCTCTGATCTGCAATTGTGTGTTGCCTTTCTGGTTCCAGGGCTTCTTTGGGGGCCCACCAGAGTTTTGTCAGTGGTCCACATCCATCACATAAGGGTCCCTGTCTTGTGCTTGATTATAATGGGACTTTGTAAGATTTTGTCCCAGGATGCATCTGTCTTCTTTGGTTTGTCAACCAGTGAACAAGCACAATTGTGAGAGGGCTGTCTGAGCAGCCATAGCCAATTGGATCCATTCTGCTGGTGTTGTTGGGCAGGCATTGGTTTTGAGGATCCACTCATTGAGCTCAGCTCTGAGGCCTCTTCCATAGAAGACTCCAGCTTCAGGGCTAGTCTCCAATAGTTTTGCCTTGTTCATGGCATTCAAGAAGTTGGTAGTGTATTCCTCCAGAGTTCTCACCCCTTGGCAAATGGCCAATAGTTTGAGTAGGGCCATCTGGGATATGTCTCCAACCTTGAACATCTGGTCAAGCTTTGCCAGGAATCCTGACCATGTGTCCATGATATGAACTGTGTCTAACAGAAGAGATTTCTTGGCATAGTTTTTGGCCCATGCTTGTGCAGACCCTTTCATCATAAACAAGAGTGTAAAGCCAATCTTCTGTTCAGCAGTTCGGTAGATGTGGGAGTTGATGCTGAGGTAAGTCTTGATAGAAGTAAGCCAGGCATCATACATGGCGTGGTTGCCATCATATTGCTGTGGACAATTCAGGTTCAGTTCCTTCATGTGACCCTCTCCAGAGTTAGAGTTGTGTCCCTTTCCTTTCTCCTTGGCACCTCCTCCAGAGCCTCCAGGGTCATTTGGTTTTGTTGGAATTGTGAAGTCCATAGTGGACCCAAATTTGTCTTGGTACCACTTTACCAGCTTGGTAACAGGTACCTCTGATGCAGCTGCAAATGGCTCCAACATTTTGATGTCATGGTAATAGGGGTGTAGGTCTTGATGAGAGTCAAGGAAATCTCCTCTGAGCGAAGAATTATCTTCTTCTTCCTTAGGTTGTTGGGGTGTAGAGAATCTAGGGTCTTGTCCTGCACTTGGCAAACTTCCTAGTCTGAAAGCTGCAAAAACTCCCTTTGCTCCTTCCAGGAAAGATGGGTTCAGGGGTCCTTCAAAGTCCTTTAAAGAGGGCTGTTGATGGGTAAGGGATGGGGGGATATAGGAAGGGTCTGGTTTCAAGGTCAATGGGGACCTTTCTTCAGGTGGGAGGTATGGGATGAAGAGGGTTCCTTCTTGAGGGGTAGGGCAGATGTTCCAGAGGATGATGGTTGCTCCTTCTGCTCTTTTCCCTTTCTAGTAGGAATCAGGGGTCAGAATTTAGATGAGGTTGTTGATCCTGCAGCAGAGGGTGGCCTCTGAGGATCAGGGGATGTGTCTTGTGGGAAAGACACAGTGGATGAATTTGAAAGAGGTGAATGCTGGCTGGGGTAATTCCCTCAGGGGTTCCAGTCAATCAGGATGGTGGTAAACTTCTGAGAGGCCAGTGGTATTTCCACTTTGGTGGTTCCTCACAGAAGGCAGGGACAGTGGTGGTAAGCCTTCTGTCAGATGCCTCTTGAACCACTACCACCACCATCCCCCCGTGGGAAAACTCAGTCCCCTCCCAAACACACATGCTCGACAGCTGAACCATGCCAGATAAGACTTTCAGATGTCGGCAAATGCTACCATTCCTTCCCTAAGGGCTCTTTCAAAGCCCAGTTCATACCACCATCAGCTCCCCGTTTCATTTTGAAACACCTTGCTGCTCACCCCCTGACCTGGACTTGGACAACCAAGGGCAGTCCTAACAAAGACCGTTCCTTCCAAGTCCCAACCATCCCCATCACCTGCAACAAGGCAGCCCCCAGGGCTATCCACTGGGTGGTTGCCGTGTTTCATTCATTCAAGGCCCATCTCAACCCCATTACTATCAATGGAGAGTCGGGAAGGGTGAGGCCCAGATGGCTCAGGCTATACCAGAACAATCTGTACGTACATCTTCGAGGTCAAATGAAAGAGACCACAGTGCCCAAGAGGGCCCATCCAACGACACCCAAGCCATCCCCCACCACCCCCCCTCTAGCCTGCCCTAAGCCCACTCTCCCCCAGGGGAACCTTCTAGAAACCAAGCTGTCCAAACTCCGCCAGGAGATCACCGAATTAAGGGACAAGTTCACCAACTACATCACATCCCATGAGGCATGCTGCACATGCCACAGCGACTCACCATTGGAATCTTCAGAAGAAGACCACACGACTCATGCCACCCCTCGTCCCCCCCTGTCTTGCTCACCCTCCTACCAGATGGGTCGTCGAAACCCATGGCAAACCCCCCGACCTGGCTAGTCTCCGCTTTAGCTCAGCAAGACCTTCCCATCACCTTCAGGGACAGCATTTTCATCCCCTCCCCATTCACCCCAATCACCTTGTTCCTGGAAGGAACACTTGAAGTCATCAAACTGAAATTTGATGGCGCCTCCCCCTTATTTCTAGGTACCCATAGGGATGGGGACCTTAGGTTATCTACCTCCACACTGGCCAGCGAGGTCACCATGTCATACAACCTGCCACACGACCCCTACGTTCCAACACTTCCTCATAGAAGGAAGTGATCTCCACCCACCTCGCCACCCTCTCCTGCTCTCTTAGCTGTAGTACCATTCCACTCACCGTTTACCTTAGCAGATTAGTTTCTGGGGGCCCCCGGGTCCTGTTTTTTGGCTGAGTGTGCACAGTGCTCGGCTTTTGTAGACCAGTACTGTTAGCTGACCCTTCTCTCACGCCCGGACAATTTGTGCCTCATATAGTGCAACATAGGGACGTCATGTACCTCATGCACTTTAATACAGAGATAAAAAAAAAAAAAAAAAGCCTTCTGTCCTGAGAGAGAGAACTTGAGACTTTGCTAGGGACAATTGTCAACCTAGGAAGACTTTGGTTTAGGGGCTGAAGTTCTTGAGAGGTTTGTTATCCTTGATAGAGCAGCTTTTAGCTTTTGTTACATGCTGGAATACCTCACCTGCCAAAAGTGACAAGTGTTGGCACTGAGGCAAAAGTCACAATCAATGCTCTTGCAGTATTGCCAGGGTTGACCTCAAGGGCTTAATAGTTTTACCCCTTCTATGGTCAGGCAAGCAGTTCTGAGAAGTGAGTTCTAAGAGAAAGCTATCCTGATTGCAAGGTAGCTAAAAGCTGGGGAATACAGGCATGTCCCTATGTGTATATATACTGCTTGACTCTGTATGGCACTCTTTGGTTGTGTCACATCGAGGACACACTTGTGAGAACCAAGACATGTCGAGTCAGAGATAAGGAAACACTGCATACACACCAGCTAGGGAAGGTACATGTCCATGGGTATGGTGAATGTCCAATAGAGTCAAAAGGGGAAAGTGACTTGATGTGGTGAATATGAAATGATAAGCATGAGTCATGGCAATTGCAGAAGGCTGATTGACAAAGGGGAAGGCCATATAAGGGATGGCATATAGTAAGCATCTGAAAAGGGAAGCATAGTCACATTGCATATACAAAAAGGGAAGAAAAGGAAAGGGGGAAGTCCAAAAAGGGAAAAAGGTATGATGTGGCATATCAGTATTTGGTCCACTGCAGAGATTGTGGTCAAAGCAGTGTGAGGATTATTGTTGGCAAACAGGGGAAGGCATACAGTGGCAGCATGTTGTCCAAGAGTATATGAAAGCTTGGGAGAAGGCATTCATGCAGGCAAATATCCTGGAGGCCTGGTGGAGGACAGGAATCCATCCATTCAACCCTGACATCTTTTCTGCTGCTGACTATGCCCCAAGCAATGTGTCCTCAACATCAGATCAACTACCAATGTCATACCCAGTGGACTTCCCTTCAGAATGTGATACATCATCTTCTGAGTCTGATGATCCTGACTACAACCCTACTTCATCATCTGCAAACCTTTCAGCTCAAGAATCAGATAACTTGGACTCTGATAGCAGTGAAGGTTTCAGTAGCATGACAAGCAGCTCAGAGGTTTGCCAGGAGCATGACCACAGTGGCATAGGAGTAAGAGAGCTTGTCTCTTCCATTGGTCCCATCTCATTGTCTCAGTTGGATGATCCAGGTCAATCTGCATCACCAAAAGTACATGTAGTCTGCTTGTCTGACATCTCTGAGTTAGTCTGACAAACTTTAATTCAATTCAGTTGAAGTCTTGGCACTCTATTCAGTTGCCTAATGTCAGACATCTGCACTGTCTGAATTGTCTGAGTCAACTGATGCAGACTGTTTCAGACAAAGCAGACTACTTGTAATTTTGCTGATGTGCAGTGCCTGCAACAAAGTCCCCATGATGTACCCACTCTATGACATCATCCTGCCCTACTGCAGCTTCTCATGCTGTGTCTATCCATTCAGCTTCTGTTTCCTGCTCAGTAACTCCTCTCAGTGTTGCTACATCATCCCATTCATGGCTGAGCTCAGCCAAGGAATTTGAGTACCAGGAGGAGATTGCACATCTTCAAGCTGAAAATGAAGAGATGCAGTGGCAGCATGATACTGCACAGAGCCATGCTGTCATGTTGTGGCATGACCACAATCTACTGAAAGAGCAGTTAAACACCAAAGCCACACAAGCTTGTCATAAAATGAGAGGAGTGTGCCAACATGGTCTCATGACAAGTGACAAATCTCAAAAGAGAATTGCTGAAGAGGAGGAAAAAAGGGCTGCAAAGAAAAGGAAGGTCAAGGCAGGAAAGCAGTGCAGGCAAGAAAAGGCAGCAGTTGTGCAGGCCTGGTGCAATGCAATGGATGGGACAGAGGTGTACAAGGGACATTTGACCTCAAAGAACAAAGCCAAACTTGAAAATATTGTGTTTGCACTTGGTTTCACAGCAGATGACTTGAAAATGACAAAGAATGACCTTATCAGAAGGATCATGAAGCATCTTGAAGATAACCTGGGGCTTGAGGCTGACACATGCTTCTCTGGCCTATACCCTTCATGGTCTCACCAATTCAATGCCATTGCTGGACCATTGCATCAGGCTCCTGCTATGCTGACTGCTACTTCTCCATATTCAACTGTTCAATCCACACTAATGCTGGTGCAAAATCCTGCATACTTAGATTGCCATCACTCACCTGCTGGCACTGGACAGGATTCTCCAGTGGCTTTGGATTTTAGAGGGCCAGTAGTTGGGGGACACTGGGATCACAGTTCCCATAGTTATTGTTTTGTACATCACTCATCATCTTGAATTAATCTTTCCTGGCCCATCATGCAGTAGTATGAGTGTCCACCCAGCCAATGCCAGTCAGACTAAGCAGACTTTGAATATGGCCAGCATGCCATGTGTGACAATCTGTGACAAAGTCTTGCATCTGGTGTGATTTTTGACCCCTTCAGTTTGCATTGCTTCAGCTGCACTCAATTCATCACCAATGGCTATAAAATTCTAGAGGAATGTAGCTGAGACCTTATTCTACTTATATATGAAATATAAAATATATCTGTTGAGTTGTTGTGAAGTTATTCAACATCCCACAAAAGTTTTGCATCTGGTGTCAAATGATAGTAGATGATAAGCATGTTCATGAGATGCTTTGTCCTAGGCAAGGTTTGTTAGGATGGAATGACAGACACTGACTAGATTCACCTTGGGACTGCAGAGTGCAAGCCATCAACATACAAAAGTACACAGAGTGACACCATAATCAGAACCTCAGAAAGTGTGACAGCAGCTGTAGCAGGTGTTGAGGTGTAGAACTAGGAATAACTAGTTAGCTGCTGCACCCATTTCTCTATTAACAAAGCTACCCTAATGTGCCAGGTAAAGCTGAGGACATTGTTGATGAACCTACACACAGAGATCAGTATCTCAGTGAAGAGGGTTGGACAAGGTTAGAGTACATCATGATGGCACTTGCTGCATCTTAGTTAGAGTAGGTCCCCCCCTATGAAAGAAAACCACAAACCCAGGCCAAACCCCATTCAAACATCACTGGAAATCCCTCAAGAGTATCACAAGAAAACTCACCAATGTGAACTAGTATTAATAGTATCTGTCATAATCCTGTCACCAGATGATACTTATGCCATCACAAACAAAATATAACTTACAACTGGGGCAATTACCAACCACCTCAGTTGACAGTGACAAACTAAATGCCAATCAACAAAGTCTTGAGTCACAGGTTGAGTGTGACATATGGCAATATATTTTATGAACAAAGAAGCTGGTAACATTTGCTTTAAGATCATCAACCAAAAAAAGGGCACAACTTACAACTGAACTATGGGAATCATGCATGTCTGGAGTAGGGTTAAATTTTACCATGGGTGCTTGTGAGATGAAGGAAGCACACATTCAGCAGACATGATGCCTTAGCAGGGAAATGCACTGAATCAGTGCCTTGGGGGAAGATGAGTACACAGGTATGCACACTGAGAATGACCTGCCATGTCTCATCAGTGGGAAGCAGCTTTGAAATGGAGGGCATATGTACTACACAATATACTCCAAACTCATCAGGTTGCCATAGTTGGTTATCTGCAGTGATTGAGTATGACAGTCACAACTAGTGAACACTTTGAATTCACCAATAGGTAATACAATACATGGCACACTAATCAACCTTTTAGCCCCACTGTTAAGACTGGTTCTCTAAGTCCAGAGGCCGTATACAAGGTCCGGATAGAAATCTGGGGGTCAGAGTGGAGCGGAGGTCGAGGGAAGGTATACCACTTGGTGTACCCAATGCTTGCTTGAGTTCCAAGGTCAGAGAACTAAGGAGGCTTAGAGTATCTGATTCGATATTCAAACTGAGGGGCTACAACATATGTACAAAGGGTTTTTATACCATAGAGAATGTTCCAAGGCAATGTCTGGGTAACAAAACTCCAGAGTGCAGTGCAGAACATTGACAACGTTCCTACAGGCTGTACCGGAGTATTGGTCAGTCCAAAAGTCCAAAGGTTGGACTACAGGTACCAAAAGAGTTAGACATACTGTGGCAGAGGGAAACTATTCTAAATACGGAACAGAATGGAGTAACAGATCAAAACCATAAACAGAAACAGAGTGGAGTTCCACAATGGACCCCCAAGAGCCTGGACTGAGCCAGAAACACTTGGACTTAGGCCCGGACCATGTGTATGTGTCACAGATGTGACAGTATCCCCCTCTTAGGGCCAAGCCCTCGAGGCATTGGAGTGTCCACACATGTGTGTTGATTTTCGAAGTCTGCATTGTTGGAGCCTGAAAAATTTTCATAGCACCAAGACTCAACAGAGTTCTTACAAGTCTCAACTTCTGTTTTCTCAATCATCATGTCATCATCATTGTCAACCATTCCTATCACCAAGTCGGCCATCGTGAACTGGTCTACGCTGACCATGGAGGAATTAGAGGACAAGCCTGGTGATAGTATGGCCACCAAGTTGGCCAAGTATGATGAGTGTCAATGGCGCCAGCATGCTGCACTGCAGGAGGCACTTGAGGCTGAAGAAGAGGAATGGAAGGCCTGGGAAGCAGTGGCCAATTGGGCCTGGAAGGCAAGGGAACTTGCAGAGGCAAAGGCAGCTGAGGCAAAGAAAGCCCGAGAGTTAGAGGCTGAGCAGAAGAGGTTGGAGAACGAGACACAGAAGGTGCAGGGAGAAGGGTCGTTGGTGAGTGATGATACCATCACTTACAGTTCTGTTCTAATAAGTCCGGAACTGTCTGTAGCAGACTGCAGCTGGGAGCAGCACAGCAGGCAACAAGCCAAAGGCTTGTTCTGCCTGTGTTAAGGTCGGTGAAGAGTGCCTTCCTGGGATGGGTCGAAGCAAGTCCTGCCTTCAGTGTCAGAAAAGTAAGGCCAAATGTGACCTGACCGTCCGAGCAGCAGAATCTGAGAAGTGTATGGCAGCGGTGATGTCCCCTCGAGGTGGAGAGCAGAGAAAACATCAGAGGAGGGTTGCGCAGTCTGGGGATGCTGGAGATGGTGACAATGAAGCTATGGACAAGATGCTGGACGTGGAGATCGTCCAGAAGCCATGGACCCTATGCCTGGTGCCCCCCTGACAAGACTCCATAGCAGAGGTGTTGGATAGGCATCTTGGGGAGATCATACAGGCAATCGACAAGAACATGTCGGCTGTGAAGTCCATGTCCAAGGACATTAAGGACCTAACCGGAGTCCTAGATGAGTCATTCGAGGTGCTGAAAGCTGCTACCACCACTCTGATCAACCATGCCACAAATGAGGATGACATCTAACACCATGCCTTCTCCTTTTTTTTTTGGTTTTCCATAGGAACTTCATATATCATACTCACATTGTGATTATTTCTCCCCCCCCATCTGGATATAAATTTTCTTTTCTTCAAAGTTCTGAGTGATGGAGCCTGTGCTCCGAGAGTTTTGAAAACTCATAGGTGACATATGACAGAGTTTAATGGACTGGGTTTGTCTGGATATGCCTGGTGAAAGTCCGAGACTAGGTCAGGGGCATTTCCTAGTTTGGTAGCTATGAGCCAGGACATTTCCTCATCAGTACCTTCATAGCCAGCCCACTTGACCAAGTACTGCAACAGACATTGTCTCTGGCAATCCAGTTTAGAGTCCAAGATTCTTTTGATCTCAAACTCTGGTTCTCCGTTGACTTCAATGGGTGGTGGTGGAGGTTGGACATGGTTAGGGATGACATTCAGAGTTGTGGGTTCTAACTGAGAGATGTGGAACACGGGGTGTACAGACTTCATAGAGTCAGGTAGTTGGATAGTGAAGGATAGTGATCCAACATGGGCGATGATAGGGTACAGACTGAGATTCTTTTCTGCAAGTTTCTTCGAAGGCCTGGTCGACCTGAAATACTTGGCTTTGACATACACTAAATCTCTGATCTGAAAGTCCGGAGGTGGGGCTCGTTTGGCATCAGCTGGACCTTGGTACCTTTTCTGGGCTTCTGCCATTTCTTCTCAGAGATACGTGTGCAGAGACTCTAGGTCCACTGTGTAGTCTCTTGCCTGAGAAGATGTCAAATCTCTTTCCGGATGGACAGTGACATTTGGGTGATAACCCTTATTGGCGAAGAACGGAGACACTCCAGTAGTGGCACTCAGAGCGTTGTTGTAAGCAAACTCCACAAGTGGCAGCAACTCAGACCAATTGTCCTGTTGGTAGTTGCAGTAGACTTGGAGGTACTGTTCCAGTGTTTGGTTCATGCATTCGGTTTGGCCATCACCTTCAGGGTGGTATCCAGAAGTGAAATGGAGTTTCATGTCGAGAGCCTTGCCCAGTGATTGGAAGAAGTGGGACACAAACTCCATACCTCAGTCGGAGGTTACATGGGAAGGGACTCTGTGTTTGGAAAACACATGGAGTAGGAAGAGTTGGGTGAGTTGTGGAGAGGTGATGGTGTCATTTGTAGGGATGAATACTGCTTGTTTTGAGAGGTGATCTACCACAACCAATATGGCAGTGTGAGACCCAGAGTTTGGGAGCTGTTCGATAAAGTCCATGGAGATGGAGTTCCAGGGTCTCTCCAGAATCGGTAATTGCTTCAACATGCCATATGGTTTGTGTCTCGGGGTTTTGGCATGTGCACAGGCAGTGCAAGATTTGACATAGTCTTTGATGAAGGTTTGGACACTTGGCCATGTATATTCATGGCGGACGAGCTTGAGTGTGCAGTTTTGTCCAAAGTGGCCTGAAAGGGGATGATCATGCTTGTAACAGAGTACACAGAGGCAAAGGTCATCAACATCCAGTACATAGATATGACCATCTAGACGTAGTAGTCCAGTACTGTCTAGTTTCCAATGAGGGTTTGATAAGTCGGAGAGATGAATTTGGCTGAGGGGGTCTGATGGTAAGGCAGACTTTATATTGGCATGGAGTTGTTCAACGTCCATAATCATACTAGCATGGAGGACCGGGGTTTCCAAGTAGGTAGCCCATAGGGAGTTTGACAGTTGTTCATTGGTGAAAATGGGACGGAGATTCTGCAGGTTAGCTCGAACATAGTCCTTATCCCCCTCTTTGGGGTAGATGTCCCATTGTCTAGTCAAGGCATTGGGCTTTGCTCCAAGCTTACCAGGGCAGAAGCAGATAATCATATTGAATTGCGAAAGGTACTTGGACCAGCGCGCTTGACACCTGGTGAGAACCTTAGAAGTTGAGAAATACTCAAGATTTTTGTGGTCAGTAACAATGTCTATAGGTTGTGCTGGGCCTTCGAGGTAATGGCACCAAGTCCAGAAGGCTTCATATATCGCTAGTAGCTCCTTGTTGTGTGTATCATAATTCAACTCTGGAGCAGTTAAGGTCTGTGAATAAAAGGCCACTGGATGTATTTCACTGTCCAGGCATGTAATGGACAAAATACCTGCAATGGCATAGTCTGAGGCATTGGTCTTGACCATGATTGGAAGTCCAGGTTGGAAGTGGGTTAAGATAGGAGCAGACAAAAAGGCTTCCTTGAGGAGGTTAAAGGACTGGCGACACTCCTCAGAGAAGCTCCAGAGGGTGTTCTTTCTGGTAAGATGTGTCAAGGGCACCACAATATCGGAGTAGTTATAGATGAATCGACAGTAGAAATTGGCAAAGCCGAGGAAGGACTGGATATCTTTCACCTTTTGGGGTTCAGGCCAGTCATGGATGGCTTTAACCTTGTCCTTGGACATTGTCAACCCATTGGGAGATAGGAGGAATCTGAGATATTCCATGGACTCTGAGTGAAATTCACATTTCTCTGGTTTGGCATACAGGCTGTGTTGCCAGAGTCTGTGAAGTACCTCGTGAACATGTTTCTTGTGATTTTTGATACTATCAGAGTAAATTAGAATGTCATCTAGGTAGACAACGACACAAATATCCAAGAGGTCTGCAAAGATGGAGTTGACGAAGCATTGAAATGCTGCAGGGGCATTGGTAAGTCCAAACAGCATCACGAGCCATTCATAAGATCTGTAGCGAGTCTGGAAGGCTGTTTTCCACTCATCTCCATCGGCAATGCATACCAGATGATAGGCATGTCAGAGGTCTATCTTAGTGTAGACTTTGGCTCGACTAGGTGAATCGAGTAAGTCCGAGATGAGAGGAAGCAGGTAGCGATCCCTCTTTGTGATCTTGTTGAGGCCCCTGAAGTCAACACACAGGCAAAGAGACCCATCCTTCTTTTTGACGAAAAGGACAGGGGTGGCATATGGAGAGGATGTTGGGCGGATAAAACTGGTAGCGAGGTTCTCATTGATAAAAGTCCAGAGAGCAGTAAGCTCAACCAGAGAGAGGGAGTAGAGGGTTCCCAGCGGTGGGGTAGTTCCTTCCTCCAATTCAATTTTGAGATCGAACTCTCAGTGGGGCACAAGCATGGAAGCTTTTGCTTTACTAAACATGTCAGCGAAGTCATGATAGTCCAAGGGTACTGATGATAAGTCTGGTGCATCCTGCATGGTGGCAGCCCAGAGTTTGGTATTGTTTCAGGGTCAAACCTGGAGGGAGAACTGGAGTGAGCCATCTAACTTACAAGTGCACAGGAAAGCTGCAGCATTGATCAGAGAGATGTTGGGTGGTCAGAGGCCAGGCAGAGAAGAGGTGTCAACCATGGGTGGAGAGGTGGAGTTTGGAGAGCCATGGGGGGCATCTCTGGAGTCCTTTGGAGATAGTTCCAAGACGGAGGGTGATGTCAGTGCTGGCAAATGAGATGTAAGGTTCTGGAATTTAATACTGCTCAATACCCAATCAATTGACAGATTGTAGTGGGTGAGCCAGTTATGTCCAAGAATGATCTTACACTCAGAATCCAGCAGAGTTACATAGAAGGGCATATCAGTGACATCTCTGGATGGGAAGCAGACAGAAAGGTTAGTGGCCTTATCAATGGATGTTGTTGTCACACCATTGAACAAGTGGAGGACGAGAGATGGAACAGAATATGTTGACAGGTGGTGCATACTGGCAAAAATGGAATCTACAAAGCAGTGGGTCGAACCTGAGTCTATTAAGGCTGAAATCTCCAGAATATCATAAGAGTCGAGAGTTACAGAAGGCTTCAAAGAAACTGGATTCGAAAGAGCAGATGTGTTGAGGTGTGCCTCCACAGGTGCACAGTCGGTATCAACACAACTCCCAGGCTGTGTGGAGTTCTGAGAGCTGCTCTCTATTTTTTTGCCTCAGCAGAGGCAGTCAGTTTGGGTTCTGACTTGATTGTTGTGGCTGCACGGGCCTTGGCTGCACAGGAGGTGGACCTGGGGCACTCCTTAGCTTTATGTCTGGCATTTCCACAGAACATGCAGAGGTTCTGCTCGAAATGTCTCTTTTGTTCAGCCGGAGTTAATTTGCCATCTTTTCTGAGCTTGTTTGCGAGGGCAGAGGTTTGTCCGGAGTTTGACTGATTGTTAGCAGGTTTTGGAGTGGGGCTAGATGTGGCTGGGGTATTGGTTACAGAAGACTGGTTTCCATTACCAGATTTCTGCTTATCCCCTTTGTTATTGGGGTTAGACTTACTACTGGTATTAGTTCCAGAGTTTCCTCCAGAGGACTTGGTCTGTCGAGCGACCTCATCCTTGCATTCCCAGTAACATGCATCGATTTCCTGCGACAATGCATGCAAGCCATTCAGCGTGGTTGGTTTTCCGACCCTACTGAGTTTGTCCTTAATGTGGTCCGGAAGTCTGGAGTAGAACAGATGACAGAGGGCACCATCTCCATAGCCTCGGACTTGAGAGGCTAAACATAAAGTCAACCACATAGCAGTTGATGCGATGGTTCTCCTTCATACGAAGATGATCAAGTTGGTGTTTGGCATCAGCGACGGGGTCATGAGGTCCAAATGTGGTCTGGAGTTCCGCCACAAAATCCAGCCAGCTGTCCATCCACAGAGGACAGTTTGCTGGATCTCCAGTGTCAAGAAGGTCTGGTTCGAACCATTCAAGGGCCATGCCCTTCAGGTATGACTGGGCAAATGTAACCTTATTTCTATCTTGGTGGAAGGCCTTTGAGTGATCCTGGAAACACAACTCACATTGGACCAAGAAGGTCCAAAGTTTCCAGGGGTCAGTCCCATCAAAGGTGTCCAGTTCACAGACTTTGGCTCTGGAGGAAGAAGGTTCCCCTGAGCTACAGGCAGAGTGTGAGAGATGGTCAACAGCAGCAGCTAAGTTGTGTAAAACTGCCAGTTGTGGCTCCAACTCATCTGGAGCATCTACAAATGGATTATCGTCTTCATCTTCATCACCATCATCATCATCTGGGTTATCATCCCCAGGATCATCACCTCCTGGGCCATCACCACCAGGCTTGTATCCTCCAGCAAACTCCGGAGTATGACGAGGCACTGATGCTGATCATCTGCTGGTTGGACCAGCTCCTTGGGTAGGCATAGGGGTTGAATCCCCTCTAGCAGAGAAGCCACGGAATTGGCTAACAGATGGCAGAGCACACCTTTTACTGGCAAATGCAATCTGAGCATTTGATCGGTGAATATTGGTGATTGCTGCTCACTCCATGGCTTCTGCCACCACCAAACGAGTGTGAAGTCGAGTAGTCATAGTCATTGGGGGCATGGGCAGGTGAACCCATGCAAGCATGAGTTCAAATATACTGTTAAGACTGGTTCTCTAAGTCTGGAGGCCATATACAAGGTCTGGATAGAAATCTGGGGGTCAGAGTGGAACAGAGGTCAAGGGAAGGTATACCACTTGGTGTACCCAATGCTTGCTCAAGTTCCAAGGTCAGAGAACTAAGGAGGCTTAGAGTATCTGATTTGATATTCGAACTGAGGGGCTACAACATATGTACAAAGGGTTTTTATACCATAGAGAACATTCCGAGGCAATGTCCAGGTAACAAAACTCTGGAGTGCAGTGTGGAACATTGACAACGTTCCTACAGGCTGTACTGGAGTATTGGTCAGTCCAAAAGTCTGAAGGTTGGACTACAGGTACCAAAAGAGTTAGACATACTGCAGCAGAGGGAAACTATTCTAAATACGGTGTAGGGAGGGAAGCCTCCCTACTAGGTATTTTATTTTATTTCACTGTTTTTACTTACAGATATATTCTGTTCTTATTTCCTTGTCTTTTTACTTAGTGTTTGGACGCGTTGTTGGCTTATGTAAGCCAACAACTACTTACAGTACATTGTACTTACTTAGAATAATAACAGTGACACTACCAGAGACGAGAAGCCGGAAATAAAGATGTAGAACCCTTGGGAGAATATTTCCCCACTATCAGACACTTGTCAGACGAATCTCAGCACTCTTTTGGACTTTTAGGGTGCGTTTTCAGTCTTTTCACCACACTCTTTGACCTCTACCAGGCATCTCTAGCCTCCTGGGTCGAACTAGGACCCCCATCCAACAGGAGCCTCTTTTAGTCTCCTCCCACACTCCTTAATAAACAATCTTTACATCTGGAGCCCACCGCGAGGGGGCTGTTTTGCTTGGTAACCCCCTTCCTCCCCCTACCTCTGTGCTTGCACACATGTTTTCTCAAGAACCAACACGCCGGACCTCTCGCCTTTCTGGACTCTGATTCTACTCGACGAGACCTTTCGAACGGTGCCTATTTCGTCGCGTCCGCTTCAGTACCTCCGGAGATATTCTTATTTTTGTGGAGAAAGGCTCTGCAGGACGAAAATTGGTATAACTCAGGACTGGGTGCGCCGTTTCGCGTGTTTCTTCGTTCGCCCACTTCTCCTCGCACGCCTCTACCATCTCCCGAAGTTTCATAGAATTCCGTCGAGTGGTTCTTCCCCAGCACACTGCCGTCCTCCTCCCCTGCCACAGCTTAGCTCCCTGGCATCTCCCCTTCGCGTTTCAAGCCGTTTTGAGTTGTAGGAACTCCTCCCCACTGTCTTAGAGTCAATTGAAAGCCCCTTCGAGACCCCCTCAGCCGCTTCGAGACCCAGATGCTTTGACGCTCCCAGACACATTCCAGCCCCTTCGAGACACATTCGTGATGTAGATGCTTCACTTAGACGCACCCACTCTGTTCATAACGTATTCCAGATGTATACCATTGTTTCTTGCGCGTTTTGCAGTCGAGCGAGGCTGCATATCAGAGAGTCAATCTTTGAGTCGCACGCGGCGACTAAATTCAGTTTTTGGTGGTTGAGACCACTTCGTTGAGACAGTGGAATCCTGTTCATCCTCTGGTACAACTGTGTCTTTTCTACATGAGTCCGCATCCCACCATGTTCTCCCTGCTGACTAAGCCTCTGCTAGCTCCTCCTGCCCTTGGTTCCCCCTATTACATGTGCCCCTCTCAAAAATGACGACGTCCTCGTCGTCTGGACCACCTCCTACGCTCCCCGCCTCTGCGGCTCTTCTGGTGGTCTGGCTCTAGCGACCTGGTCTGCTTCTTCTTCTTCTGTTTCCCAGCTTTCGTCCTCCGTTTCTCTTACGTTCTCTGCCTCCCCCACTATGCTCCTTTCGTCATTCTCTTCCTCCTCTTGGCCCTCCTGGTTGTTTCCCTGCTCGCGCATTCTTTTCATGTACTCACTCTGGTCCGTGTACAACCTTGTTCCTTCCCTTGGCAAGAATGCTCGTAGGCGCCTGGCACTAAACTCGCCCGTTACACGGGTTCCCGTTAGTGTTTCCAGTCTGTAGGAATTTCTTAGTCATTCTCGTACTCGGTATGGATGTGACCACTTAGGTAGGATTTTCCATTCTGTTTTGAACATGTAATCTAGGTCACTTCTGTACACTTGTACAAGTTGTCCTTTTGTGAACACGATCTCTGCCTGGTGCCATTTGAGTACCCGGCGGTCGAAGGCGGCTTTATGTTTGATAGCATGTTTGACAGCTTCATCGTACCTGTCGAGCCGTTGTTGTGCTGCATATGCCATGTGGACTGCTGCATCTGCAGCGGTTGGGGCCGTCGTGCTATGAGCTACTGCAGTACGTTTCATGTCCACCACTAATCCGAGTAGTAACTCTTTGGGTGTGAACTTGAGGGATGGTAGGAGACGACCGTTCAGCGCTCGCACGGCATCGTCTAAGTGATCTGGCCATGTCCTTGGCAGTTTGTCCCAGTCCTCGTTTTCTGCATTGTCTTCGCCTACACTGGGAGCACATAGCCATTTTAGCATGTGTAGTAGTAGTTTGTTGGTTCCTTCTATAAGGCCATTGATCCATGGTGAGTACGCTGCTACAACATGATGGTTACATGACCACTTAGCGCAGTAGTCCTTAACTGCCTCGTTATTGAAGTGTCGTCCCCCGTCCGTCATGAACATTTCCGCTGCCACGAAATTGTTGAAGATCGCGGCCAGGCTGTCTACCGTGGTTTTTGCGGTTCCTGCCATTTTGAACTTCGTTACCCACAGGTGTTGTGAGAACGTATCCAAGAAGAGTCCTAGGGTATGGTACCCGCCCTTGCCTGTTGGCATTGACAGATAGTCGCCCACTAATAGTTCAAACGGGTGTCGCCTTGTTACTGGTTTGAGTAGTGCATTGATCTTGGGCGTTCCGAAGTTTTTGCACTTTGCACATTCCTGTATAGCTTTCATTATTGATGTGTCAAGCTTCGGGGAATAGTACTTGTCCATGAGCGCAATTTTCAGCATGTCTCTACCCCAGTGTCCTCCCATCTCATGCAGGCGTTTTGCCTCACTTTGCACCTCTTCTCGTGTGATGCATTCCGTCTTGTGTCATGGTCTGATGCTTGTGCCCCCATGTATTCTCCAGAGTTTGTCTTGGATGATCGTGTACTGCGTTGCTCAGTGCCTGGCCCTGCTGCGTTCACGTATGGGGGTGTCAGTGTCTGTATTGAGGATAGCGTTGATTACCTGTAAGAACAATGGTTCTTGTCTGAACCGCTCTTGTAGGCTGAGGTTGTCTTGCAATAATTTGTCCAGGGTGAACATGTCATTTACCAAACCTGACGTTGCCGTTGTGTCCAGGTTAACCGTCCATTGGCTATCGTCGTACTTTGTGCATTCGGTGTTGTCCCACTGACGACTTAGTCTGTCCGCAACAACATTGAGACGTCCGGGGACGTGTCGTACTGCTACAATGTTGTGTGTGATTATCCTGTCTCTCCACCTTGCATGTGCTGCTGATATGTGATCGCTCGTTAGCACATCTTTCAGCGCTTTGCAGTCTGTCTCTATTTCCACTGGGAAACCCCATATCGTGTCTGAGAAATGATCTAGTCCAAATTTCAGTGCTGCAAATTTGAGTAGGAATGGTTTATAGTTTCGCTCAGCTGATGATGTTCGCTTCGATGTGAAGGCTAGGGGTACTGTTCTATTGACCATTTTGCCATTTGGGGCCTTCGTTTTTATCCTTTGTGTTAGTACTGCACCGAAGCCTTCTTGGCATCTGTCAGTGGTTACTATGAATGGCGTGCTGTCATATTGTGGTGCGTGCAATGTTGGTTGGCTCGTTAGTGCAACTTTTAGTTTGAGGAACGCCTCCGTGTGTTCGTGTCCCCATTTGCCTGTCAGTTTATAGTTAGCCATTGCTCTGTGGTACATAGGTTTCGAAATGGGCTTAGGTATCTCTACCGCCTTGACTAGGTCGCATAGCGGTCCTTCCATTTTTGCGTATCCCTTGATGAGATCCCTGAAGTGCCCTGTAAGTCCTAGAAATGACAATAGATTTAGTGCCATGTCCGGTCTCTTCCAGTTTACTACTGCTGATAGTTTCGCTAAGTCCGGTTGGACTCCTTGAGGGCCTACCATGGCTCCTGCGAATGTTGTTTCTGACATGAACAATCTGCATTTGGGCGGGGATAGGGAGAGGTTGTGTTGCCTGCAGTGTGTGAGGATCCACCTTAGTTTTGCTATCATTCCCCTGAAGGTGTTGTCACTGCACGCTCTGTTGTCCACAAACAATTCCATTGTGTCGCCTGCTAGTATTTCTTGGAGGCACCGTGTTGCCGTTGCCGAAAAGATCATCGGTGCTCCTGTCCATCCCATCACCATTCGTTTGTACCACAGGTAGCCTCGTCCTTCGATGAAGAATGTGAAGTACAGTCTCCACTTTTCTGGTATTTCTATGGCATAGAAACCGGACGCGAAATTGAATACCGACACATACCTATGTCCACTCAGGCACTGTTGCTTGGCTCTTATGTCCCCCTGGAACATCAGTGGCACCTGCATGGCCTTGTTTAGTTCTGTGAAGTTTTGTGTTACCCTCCACTTCAGCGCTTCGCTTGTTCCTTCTGTCCATTCCATCAGCAGTTCATTTGCTTCGTACTGCTCTTGGAACGGGCATGGGATATCAGCTTCTGCACACTGGATATTCAGTTCTCTTTGCAGGCTTTCGAGTGTCATGCCGACGGTGTTGTCATGCATCTTCTGCATGAGTACTGTTGGGGCGACGTGCCTGATGCGTGGTATGTCCGCATATTCAATCAGATCTGCATCCAGCATCTGATTGATCCACTTATTCATGAACTGCCTTTGCAGTGCGTTCATCGGGCATTGGTGTGCCGTGGTGCGGAAGCTTAGATTGTCCGGTATGTTCAGGTCGATCTTTGCTCCTGGTATTGGCAATCCCTCACTGAGGGAACAGGCGAATACATCTGTGAATTCCCTTAGTAGTTTGGTTACCTCCTCTCTTTCACTTGCCAATAGATCATCGCCGATCTGGATGTTCTGCAAGATGTATTCGACTCGTTTGGGTGCAAACGGGTTGGTTTGTCTCGTGAATACACTCGTGGCATCTTTGAGTTTGTTGATTTGGTCAACGTTGGCCTTGTTCACCTCTTCAGTCTCCTCCGTGGTGTTGCGCATCGTGCTGTTGCACGTGTTGGCCATTGGTGCTTGCAGGGCGGCATTGGGGCAGTTTTGTAGCATTACTGTTGTTGTGCCGTCCGTGATTGTTACTTCGTCTGTTGAGTAGTCATGTGTTGCCCTGAAAGCCTTCAGTAGAGGTTTTCCAAACAAGAACGACCATCCTCCTGCACTGTCGAAGACTTCAAACATCCCCGTGACTTCAGCGCCCCATATGTCTATGGCGCCTGTCCACATTGCCTGGGATGGGACGATTGCCCCGTTGGCCATTTGTAATGCTTGCTTTGATGGTTTCCACCCTTTTAGGTCATGTTTGACCTCGTTAAACATAGACAGTGCCATTGCACAGGTCATTGCTCCGTCATTGAAGAGTGCTTGTACTTGTGTCTTCATGCCATCTGGGCTTTTGAGTACGATCAGATGCATGAACGGGACAGTTTTGTTCGTGATATCTGGGGTGTGGCTTCGTGTTTCCTGGGTGGCAGAATACATGCCGATAATGCGTGATTCGACATGTGGTACATGCGAGCCATTTGGTGCTACCATAGATATCCCGAGTGCAGGGGCCGGTGTGCTGTCCTTCACAGCGACCCTGTCTCGTTTCCCTGATTGTCTAGAGCTACAAGTCTGACATTATACACGGTACTCCTATTGAATGGTCCCAGCGTTCTGTTGCAAAGCGCTCTCCACACTGTTTCATTGTGGGTTAAGTGTGCAGCATCTCCTTCGGGGGTTGGGCAGTTCTTGCTTCCATGACCATGAGTTCCACACCTGAAGCACTCTCCTGAACATATCGCCACTGTGCCAGGTCTGAGCGGGTATGGCATATGTTCTGAGATCCGCGTTACATCCCCATGCTTGGCCATCCATGCTGTGAGTTGCGCTAAGTATCTGTTCTGACCCTCCTTGTCCACCTGTTGGTGCGGGAACTGGTTCAGTGCCTTTCGCACTGTCTCCTTGAGTGGTGTATGGGGTGCTACATCTCAGAGCTTGTTGTAATGTGAATCTGGTGGCATGCTGTGATGCTGTGGGCACTGTGTGTAGATTGGTTCGGGATACCACTACTTGACCTATGGTGAGGCGTTGCAGTTGGGCTGTTAAGTCTGCAGTTGCTGCCTGCTTCGCCGCCTCCATGCGTTGAAACAGTCTCTGATCTCTCTCCTCTTCGTTCCTTTTCCTCTCCTCTATGTCCTCCTTTTCCTGTTTCAACTTCGTTGTGTTGAGGTCCTTCACTGCTTTCATGAACACTCCCCAGTCAGCGTACTCGTCATCCAGTAGCCTCCATACTGCTTTTGGCAGTTGTTTCTTTACCTGCCATATTAGCATAGAGCCTCCCTCGATTCCTGCTAGCATCGCTAACTCCCTTGCCTCCTCTGCCCATTTTACATGTGCCCATACCTTTTGTCATCCCACTGTTTTGATTGTCCTGATGTCTTCTTCGACCATTCTGTGTGCTAAGAGCTCTGCTTGGTACTCTTCCAATGTTTGTGTAGTGCTTTCGGTGGGTGGCCACCTTGTGTTGAATGCTACTGCGAAGTCTGCCCACAGTGTGAGCTGCGTTCCTTTTAAGCCCATGTACCACTTCTCTGCCAGCGACCCTGTTCCTAGGTAGTTTGACAGCGCAGATATTTTTTGCTCATCTGTGGCTTGCAGGTTCAAGAATATCATATTTCTGTTGAACACCTTTATGAAGTCGCTGGCATTTTCCGATGTTGACCGGTCCCCATAGAACAGAGGGACTGTTTCTGCCATTGTCTTTGGGCATAATGGTGGTGCGGTTATTGGTGGTACTGTTATGATCTGGGGTGGTACTGGCAGTTTCGTTATGGCTGGGAAGGGTGGGGGGACTGGTGGGGGTTGGTTTGTGCCTGATGGGGTCGTGGAGGCACATTCTCGGTGGTTCCTTGGTACTGTTGATACCGGGGGTGTGAGGGGTACCACTGGTTGGCATACTCTGTGATACTCTTCCATTTCGGAGCTTGGTGACACTGCTCGTGATGGCGGGAGTCCTCGTGTTGGCACGAAGTCTGGAGATGACGTTGGGGACTGTGGTTCTGACGGAAACAGATATTCGGTATCAGTTGGGGTTGTGCCCAACGGTGATGGTACTGCTGGGGGGGTGGTGGGATTTGCGGGCAGGAAACGGCCTTGCACGTCATGCTGGGGGAGTCTGCAAGACAGTTTGTTTAGTTTTACAGGTGTGCTGTTCTACATAGCTTGTTTTTATTCTATCTGACATGTGTGCGGTGTGCAGTGACTGCATGTTTGCCTGTTGTCTTGGTTCGGTGTTTCGGTGGTTCGGTGCTATGGTGATGCTGTGATACTTGTGTAGGATGAAGCCACTCTCATCACCAAGATGAGACAGTGGAATCCTGTTCGTCCTCTGGTACAACTGTGTCTTTTCTACATGAGTCCACATCCCGCCATGTTCTCCCTGCTGACTAAGCCTCTGCTAGCTCCTCCTGCCCTTGGTTCCCCCTATTACATCGTGACGTGTATAAAAGACCCCTACACCCTCCCTGCTCGTTCCGTGTACAAGAACCCTCCCCCACCTAACCCCATAGACATTTGAGGTCGCATCGAGCCAACCACCTCTTTCATTTTACTTCTCAAGACTAACCACGGATGTTCGAGGCTTGTTCCACCCTCAATATCACTGTCGATTATTAACTATAACATGATATATATTCATTTGACCTTCATATATGCTATTCGTGATGGAAGAGGCATGCAGACCCTGTCAAGCCCCACTGGTGTCGCACCTGGAGTTCTCAGGGCAGGCACAGGACCTGCCAAGTTATCTCGAGGATGTCGCAGAGCATGGTAAAGCCCAGGGGGCAACAGATACCTTGTCACTCATCCAGTTTGCTATTGACAGAGCACCACCCTGCACTGGAAAGCTCTGGAGCCACCTTGTGGCCAGTGCACCAATTCTCGAGTGATGGGAGAATTTCAAGGCCCTCATAACTCTCCAGTATCCTGAGATTGAGCCGGTTGAGGATGTTCTCAAGTACTTCAAGGAGTTCTATGCTTTCCTCAAGGGGACTCGTCACAGTGACCTAAGCTCAGTCCTGGCCCTAGGGGACTACCTTCATTGTTTCCAGCTTTTGTTCTTGGCCTTGGTGAGTCGGAATGTCGTGGAGTTGAGCCATCGAGCCCAGCTGTTCCTTCGAGGGCTCCCACCACTGGTCAAGTCAGAGGTCTCAAAGAGGCTTGTGTCGAGGTACCCTCTGTTTAGGTCAGGCTACCTATGGCCCATCGAGGTCATTGTTCATGTTATGAAGGAGGTTATCGAGGATGGGGTAGGCTGCTCTGCCCCTCATCTAGCTTCGAAGAAACCCTCGCCAGCCCTCAAGTCCCTCGAGGAACCCTCTCAGTACTTGCCCTTGCCCTCGATCAGTCACCACTCAGATGCCCCTGTGGAGTACTCTCGGTCTCATTCTAGAAGATGCTCCCAGGGAGAGGCACACTCAAGCATGAAGCTTCCCCCTCGTTCCCCCTTTGAGGCATCACCTCAAACTTCGAAGAACTCCCCTCCCTCCCCCAAGCTCACTTCAAGCAGCTCATCTCCTTGCCAAGTCACTTATGCAGGCTTGTGGCACACTGTGGCTCAGCCATGGCAGTGTGTCCCAGATAAGCAAGCTGGTGACTTAGTCTTGAACTTGCTTCATAGCTCGAGAGAGGATCAGTGGTTGTGCGCACACTCAGTAGGTGATTTAGAGCACTCGAAGGTTCGTTCCCCTTGTCTTGAGTCTACTTCGAGCAAGCCTTGTGACCCTCGCCTCAAAACCTCTTTGAGGACTCCTTCAAAGCCACCCTCAGATCTCGAGCCACCCCACCAAGCCTCGTTCCTTTTTCGAGAGGCTGTGATTTTGACCAAGAAGCTTGCCCCTACCGCTTTCAAGTCACATTCGAGAGTGTCAAGTGGAGTTTCACCCCTTTGAGAGTGTGTGGGTTCGAGCACGCCCTCCCTGGCCCCTTGAGAGTTTAGTTTCTGTTTCTTCTGTGGTCGAGAAGGACACATTTGAGCTCAGTGCAAGGTCTGCACTTCGTACTTAGCCACAGGCCAGTGCCAGATACTTCGGGGTCATGTTGTATTGCCTACAGGTGAGGAAATCCCTCATGAGGCGCTTGGGCACACCCTCCAGGCTTGTTTGGACTTCTGGGCCCTCGCTCATGGCCCAGGAAGTCTAGCTACTCAGTTGTTGTCTCCCCCTTCAAGTTCCAAGTCAGCCCTGCCCCTTGCCTGCTCTCAATTTGGTCCCGAGACTACCCCTGAGCACCCTTCGAGTTCGAGAGCCCCTGTGTCCCCCTCAAGGGCAACCCAGTCACCTTTGAGCACCTCCCAGGCTCTCAATAGGAAGTGTCGAAGCTTCAAACCAGGCCTGAGTCGAATCCCGAGGCTTGCCATAGCCTCTCGAGGGCTTGTTTCCCCCTCTCAAGCCCCTCCTGTCCCTTCGAGCCTGGTCCTGCCCCCAAGTCGAATCCCAAGGCTCATCAGAGCCTCTCAAAGGCCTGTCCAGGCTCGAGGCCAGTCTCACCTTCGAAGCTACTCCCTCGAACCCCCTCGTTTCTCCTTGATGCCACTCTGGCACCCTCTCCTGTGGGTGTTGGGACCTCTTTTGATTGGTATTTCATTTATTTTATGGTCTCTTTCATTGTCAAGTTCGCATTTTTTGAGTTTTGATTTAGAGTTTCTGTTATGAGGAGGATAGCCCTCATCTTGCTAGGTGATACAGCTCAGTATGTGATGACTGGGGACAGTCACTATTTAAAGCCACCCTCAGATGTAGGGAGGGAAGCCTCCCTACTAGGTATTTTATTTTATTTCACTGTTTTTACTTACAGATATATTCTGTTCTTATTTCCTTGTCTTTTTACTTAGTGTTTGGACGCATTGTTGGCTTATGTAAGCCAACAACTACTTACAGTACATTGTACTTACTTAGAATAATAACAGCGACACTACCAGAGACGAGAAGCCAGAAATAAAGACATAGAACCCTCAGGAGAATATTTCCCCACTATCAGACACTTGTCAGATGAATCTCAGCACTCTTTTGGACTTTTAGGGTGCATTTTCAGTCTTTTCACCACACTCTTTGACCTCTACCAGGCATCTCTAGCCTCCTGGGTTGAACTAGGACCCCCATCCAACAGGAGCCTCTTTTAGTCTCCTCCCACACTCCTTTATAAACAATCTTTACAACAGAATGGAACAGAGTAACAGATCAAAACCATAAACAGAAACAGAGTGGAGTTCCACAACAGACCCCCGAGAGCCTGGACTGAGCCAGAAACACTCAGACTTAGGCCTGGACCATGTGTACATGTCACAGATGTGACACCCACATTCATATGGATGCACCAGATACTCACTGAATGAGACATGCAACATGTCAAGAATCCTACCAGATATGCAAATTTGAAACCTACCCAGGGTAGCCTAACTCACCATATGGCAGCAACAATGAACTTTATAGTTGAGCCATCCTCAGAATAGTGCATGTAATACAGGTAAGTCTTTATAACTAGTAAGCATAACACCAAACATGACATTCCATTTAAGACTCCCCTGTAGAGTTGCTATGCCATACAACCTTCAAATGAAATGAGGATATCAGAGGGGAGATGTGAAGAAATCCAGCAAAGCAATACATACATGGCAGAGACCAAACCCCCAATGAGAGCAGAACCTATCATGAACAAATGAGCAGAGAAGACTTGGCTTTACTATGAAATGTGTTCACCAAACCCACTGGAATGCCCATGTTGTTTGGGTAACCTGTATAGGGGGCTGTTGTCAACGAACTCGCCAAGAGGTATGGCTGAGAAGTGAGCATGGTGAGGTAGTATCAATCCAATAGTGGAGAAACCCAGTTTTCCCTTTTAACCAGGATGGTTGCATTCACCTAACCTGAGCAGTTTGCATTGCTCCAAGACACAGCATCTGAATGAGCTATTAAAAATGATGGGAACTTAACCCAATAATCTCACCATTGCTGTAGTAGGTAACCCTTTCCTATGGTCCCTGGCCTCAACAAACAGAACAACGCACCATCATCCTTGGAAAGCCTGAGACATACATGGCTGGAAAATGTTGGATGTTGGGAGCTCATTCACTCATGAACTGCAGACAACAAGGATGCGAACGACTGTACAACACTGTCGAGGTTATCCATATATGGAGCACGGCCTGTAGTGCTAAAGTGAATTAGGTATTGTATGGGTTGGTGTGTAAGATGATCAAACACTGATCAGAAATTGACATGGGTGTGGAGTGACCACCAAACTACAGCAAATGAATTCAGCTGATACGGATGCGCCGCCAACATGGACAGAGGATCGTCGCAGACATACCATACCACCTATATACGAAGCCCGCATGAAGAACAAACTCACGTCCTCAACGAAAGAGAAATCCCAACCCCGGAGAAAGCGTAGAGAATACACAATGCACCGAAAAGAGTTTAGTATTCATTGACGCGGGTCAAATAGCAGCAAACAAAATCAGTCGATACAGACTTAGTTTAGGTCGCCCGGCGTGCAACCCATGAAGGAGATGTTGGTGTCATGACAGTCAACAGTGTTGTGGACTAATCAAAGAATATCAACTTTTCGTGTGGCACCGGGTAACGACCATTACAACTGGCAGAACCCGTAAGCGAAACAGAGTTGTTGGGACAGGCTGACTTGTGACCAGTTGAATTCATGATTTAACGTGAATTCATATGAACAAATGGACATTACTGAAGTGCTCAACTCCAGATGTGCACACATACAGTGGTTGCGTTGGACTTCTGCTGCAACCGCCATGCCAACAAGCTCTCTGTTGCACATGCAGCGTGCAACCTTCTCATCTAGCAAGCTTGTAATTGCTTCGAAGTTCGAGCTGAAAGTCACGACTTTCACATGGCAATCTCGTATCTCGCGACAGAGATATGTCCTATCATCCGTGTCAAACCGAATTGGCACTGACATGCAATAGTGTGTAGACTTGTGCGCGCAACGCACTCAAGCCAACTACTTTACTGGCGTTTCGGGTTATCGATGCGGCAAACGAATGATCGGTCAACTCAACTCCTAAACCAACTAAACCTTGATCACCTTTTTGCAATACCGGAACCTGGGTCTCACCCGATAGAAATAAGGACCCGGGCGGCAACGCCACCCTCTACTAATCACTATGTAAGTAATAATGATCCTGGCGGAATAAAACTCTGCAGTTCCCTTGTTCCCTGCACTACGTAGCACGTATTTTACGGCTTTTCAAATCCACGCTCGGTCTCAGTCGCCAACGCGCCTAGCAACCCTATGCTCGTGACGCCCCCATTTAACCCGAGCACGACAATGGCGATCGAAATCGACTTCTCTGGAGAAGAAACGACCACAGCATGCAAATACGGGGTGGTGCCGCACATGTTCGAGGTGGTAGAGGAGATCCGCCAAGGAATTGGCACGTGCACTACAGTATCCACATGTCAGACCGCGTATCATTCCCGACGTGAACATGTGGCCGCCACCCATATGTTCTAGAAAGGTGTAAACGACACCGTCCAGAGTCGATGAGAGAACGTGAGCATACTCGGGTTTCTCAGCCATTCCAAATCATTCTGTTCTTCGACACGCGCAGGGCGGTAGGGCGGAGGCGGCTCCAGCGCTTGCACTGGCACTGGGTACTGCAAGTGCTGTTGCCTCTCCCGCTCTGCAACCCGTCTCCTCTCCTGCTCCTCAAGAAGCATATTGTCGTCCCAAAGCTCGCATGATGGCTGGCGGGTGCATCTACTCGCCACCTGATCCCAGCGTGCTGCGCCAAGAAAACACGTCTTAAGTGGTGGACACACAGGTCACAATTGGAAACTCACCCCCACATCTATGGCAGAAATGTGTGCCACAGTGACATGTGATGTGATGACACCCGAATGCAAGCTCCACGAGCCTCTGGAAAGTAGAAGGATAAGGGTTTAGCTCTAGCATATTGACCATATTTACGCACAGAACACGCTGGACAACGTCTCCAGTTCTTCGCCTATCGGACCAAATCAGTGAGACTACAGATTAGTACAAAATTCCTTCGCCACCTTTGCCAGTAAAAGTACCGATTGGTCATCCGGAGAACGCTCGTTTTCTGGAAGGTCCTGTCCACACGATAATCAGCCAAATTCCGCTAGGATTTCGCCGTCCCACAAACCTGAAACTCTTCACATGTCAAGTCTGCAGGGTGTGAATAAAAGCACATGCATGAGCCTCGTAAATGGGCCGTACCCTGATGCCAAAGCACTTTGCATGAAACACATATCGATTCTTGACATCGGGGACAAGTTGCCACCAGTTCGTTAGGGTCCTCTTCAATTTGTACGAGAGCCGAACACCGCGGGTTAGGGCAATAATGCTTCTCCATCGAGTCGAAAAGCTTTTGTGCGTGCTGGGTAATCGCAACATTGTCTTCAGCACTGCTGGGATCAGAACGGGTGTAGGTTGATACCCACCCAAAGTACCATGTTTTTTTCACTTAAAAAGCGTTCTGCGACCTCGTCCGAAATCCCTTCTTCCCATGTACCTTGGTGACATTCTGGACATTTAATCGGGAAGACGACTGTTTCAAGGACACCACTGTAGTTCCCATCAGGGGCAAGCTTGCTCATGACGTAGTGTGTGAGACATGGTTGGCAGTAGGCGTGCTCTTCAGGACAGGGTAGACGGAATCCATAATTAAGATGACTAGAGGAAGTAGCCGTTTGGGATGCGGCCACTGGAGAGTGAGTGGCCTGGAACGGCTCGAAACAGATCCCGCAGGAAGGATACAGGCTTGGCTGATGATTAGTCCCATTATCATGCTCGACATCTGGGGGTGCTTATCAGTTGCCTTGCATGAAATGAGAAGAAGATAGTCGTTTACCTTCAAGTATCCTTCCTAGAAATAGGGGGAACTCTGATGACCGTCCGTAATAGTATTATGGAAATACTGACCTTTACGCTTTCCGCTGTAAGAGTCACTGCTAACGGCGCATGTTGATCGGTCAGCTTCCTTCCCCTTGAAATTGCGATCTGCAGCCTGACGATACCAACTTTAACTTGCAAGCAACAATGCGGAAGATACTCACAAGGATATGTTCGACTTCCTCATGTCCTAGAAGGCTGAGTGCCGGCACTCGCGTAAATATGTCAGTGGCAAGTGTGTACGCGTCTCACCTTTCAACATCTTTGACGTTGTCAGTGTCGTCGGTACCGTTGTCAATCGCCTCCTGCAGTCTTCTAGCAAACTCAGAATCAAGTGCAATTTTCTTCTCTTCTGCAGCAAGTTTTTGGGCAAGCTGTTGACCAGCAGTGAAAGCTGCCTCTTGTGCCGTTTGGAGGGCTTCCGCCACGGCGTGGTCGCTGGCTAACTGTGCGTCAGAGAGAAAGATGCTCATCGCAGCGGCTGCATCATGTGGTACGCCGCTGGCCTCTTCCGTCCGACGCGTAAATCGTGGCGTCTCCCCACTCCTGAAGGCCGAGACGGCCAACACGCTTTCGAGCTGTGCCTTCTCCGCCAGTTGGGCATCCGTGAGGGCCTGAAGATCCTGGTCGATGAGACGAGCGATGAGTAAACTACTACCTAAGTCGCTCGCTGTACTCGAGTTCATGACCACCTTCGACTTGGGCGTGTACTACTGCTGTGGAATGAGGTAAAAGTATCGTTAGAACTCCGCGCTTCCATTTGTGTGCAAGTCAAGAACCATGAGCGCTTCAGCAGTTGCCGAATTTTCACGAGTACCTCATACTGTAACACTCGAAACAAACTCGAGCTATAGTGTTTATGTACCTACAAACATGCAGCCTAGCATTGACTGCACCACTACCCCTTCGGTGTTGTTGCGCCGCTCTCTTGCATACGCATCTGCTGACGATCCCGCGTTAGCTGAACCTTCATCAGAATAAACGCGATTGTCCCTGATAATGCCATGGCCTGCCGCCCAAGCCATCAGTGTCAGAAATAACTGATTGGTTGCTGCTTACTCCAGTGAATACGGCACCTCTCCACCAAACGTAGTTGCTTGTAAGCAACGCGCCTGATATCGGGGAACCTGTAACATACATGGTGGTTAATCATACCCCTTCCAATGACACTGATTTATTACCAATTAAACCTCCAAGTGCTGTGAGTTATGCAAATGATCAATACCGAGGCAGATTCTATGAGTATCATGACGCACCCATAACGGCACTGGCAATGCCCATTCGTACGCTAAAGTCGGGTGTGGCCTACTGAGTATCGAGGAGAAAACCATTTTCCAGCAGCACATACCCTAACTCGGAATGATCGGGTGTAAGAAGTGCTAATATTGGTCCCCACAAGGCCAGAGCTGTGAAGTATTCCCAGATGTTTGTCAGCTCCAGGAGGGAGTGGGTGCGGCTGACCTGATCCAGACGAGAAGCCATAGAGAACCCCAACAGCAATGAAGCCTGCTAAAGTCTTGATCCACGCCATGCTAAATAGGAGTACAGTGCACCCCATGCCGGCAATTATCAACAAAGTATCTTCCCCAACTTTCTTGACAAGCATTCCGGACGTAAACTGCGCCACAAAACTGCAAGCGTTCATTATCACGAGCTATAGGACCAATCAAGTGGAGATCAGGAGCGGCAAATGAGCATAACCAACCGAATAAAATGAGAATGTCTCGCTGAGGCCATGGGATTGACAGTCCAGTTGAAGATAAAACAGTGGGTAGTAGTACCAGAGCATATATAAAAACAAACTGGCAAAACGTTCAGCGAGTGGGCGGTCCAGCCGATAGATGCGTGCGAACCCTGCAACGCCGAGGAGATATGCTGAGTCATGGGCGCATTTCGTAGCGGCAACAATGAAGGTTGGTGTGGAATGAGATGGAGGTGACCTCGTTCGCATCAAGAGGCATCCCAGAAACAACAAACCACTAATGAAGCCTGCGCTGGCGCGAACACCATTTGCAAAGCCCAATGGTCCATTCAGCAGGTAATTCAGCATGATAGGATGAATGGTAGCGCCCAGGCAGCTGCCTGACATCACCAGCGACATGACAGGGGCGAGATGCTTTTTGAAATGTTGGGAAAGTACTGCCATACTTGGAACGAATATCAACCCGGCGGCGCACCCGGAACAGACACCCTGTGCGAGAAATACCTGGATTATGATGATTATGACCTCTGCCAGCTACGTCAGTTGGATCACGAACCTGGTAGTACTGGCCTGGTTTTGCCAAAGACAGTATAAACAGAGAGAAAGCTTGCAAGAGCGACCCTCCGACTAAAAGATGATGACTACCAAACTGGTCCGTCAGACAACTTCGACGGACTGGAAAAGGCCCCACAAATATCCCATATCGTACAGCCTCCCGGAGACTAGCCCGATAGTGTCAAAAAGGAACGCGTTGGTACTACCTATCCACCTAAAGCCAGATAGTTTTTAGCAGCTGAACAACAAAGGCACGGGACGAACGAGATCGCGGATGGACTCCGATTTGTCAAGTAGTTCTGAGCATAATAAGCTTTGAATGGTGTCAACTCGGCAGCAAGCGTGGAATTTGTCAAACTCATACCTTGATAGACACCGAAAGAGGTCGTGTATCTTTCACAGTTTGTAAGGAGCAAGCTGTGTGTTCGTGACGTTGTGCTCACCCATAGCTGCAGATCTGGATCAAAAACCTGCAACCGAGCTGATCTGTAACGGTTCCGGACAGGAAATAGGTACATACGCTCCAATTGCCGCAGATACACTCAACATATCACCCTCATGGAATGACATACTTGTGGGTAGGCCACCATTGTCAGTTGACAGCTTTCTGCTGCAAGGAACGTTGTCCTCATGCTCCATGGGCCTAGGATCTATAGGCGCAGTTGTAGTCAAAGAGTGGCTATCAATTTGAAACCCTGCGCGCAACGTTAACTTACATAAATTGGCCTTGCGGTGGGGTAGGTAAGTTAGGAGAACCCCAATGGCCCTAGGACGTGTCCCTGTCATGACCAAGGTAGAGCTGCATTCTCGCAAGGTGAAGGTTTGGTAGTACCGACGCCGCAAGAAGTACGTGTAGTCAGTGCCATCCTGGCGTATGCCTGGGGCTCACCCCACCGCAACCAATATATTCGGCCCCATGTAGAAAAAGCAACGGCGCTCGAGCCCGTAGTCGGCCGATTTTTCTCCGAAAGCCATCCGAATCCAGTTCATCGAACACCTGTCATTGGCACTTATACTACACATTGTTATAGAGTATTAATAGCTGACCTTCTGACTTCTGACGAAGCAGCAGAACCAGGATCGAAGACCCAAAATGCTGGGAGTGTCAATGGGCTTGAACAGCCTGCACATGACGCCCCAGGCCTTCCCGACGAAGCTTAGTATTTCGTAAACCATGATAAGAAGCAATATTTTACACGCCATGAATACGGCACGGGATACTATGCTGACTTCGTATTTTTCGTGTGCACCTTTCGTTGATTCATTCTGTTAATTCTGCTCTCGTTTGAATTCGCATACTGAGAAAAGTGTTCTTTAGGAAGTCAATACACTGGCACGAAGGATACTAAACGGTTGACTCGCCTATCTTTCTTACGCGCAGAGGTGGGTAAAATTGATCGCGCTAAGTCCCTGTCATCCGCACTTGCGAAGACCGAGACGAGTGCATGTCAATGACTTCTCCGCGGATCACTTGGAGTACTTGGTTTTCTAGGCAAGCACTCCTTCAACTGTTTCATTTCCGTTCCACTTGACTTCTCACTTCCCACATTCATCACCTACCTATTGTTGCCTTACGTTATGCCCAAGCTAATGCTGCCCCCGTTCTACATGTGTTGTCAGCAAAAAGTTGCGCCATTTGCCAATCAAATGGAAGAGCTGTGCCATGAAGCAGAAGATCACTTCGTTACACCTTTCGACTCCACTTACATGAACTCGAAATTCAATATTAGGTGTGGTTAGTCCCGCAGCGCAGGCCTGGTTCTTAATAATAAGAACATTCCAAACCAAACCAAGTTGCCAGCTGGGTTTGGTGGAAGTCTCCTACTACCGTTGTGCTTCGCCCAACGGGAAGACAAAAGTGGGAACTCAGCCTCGAAAGAAAAAAATGTGTGTTTCAGGCATGATGCGGGAAAAAGCGTGGTGTCTGGAAACAGTAAACCCCCCCCCCCCAGTAGTAAGACCCCCCTTCCAAGTATGTACTTGCTTGCTACCATGGTACCCCGAGTGAAATCCAATCGTGCAGAACCGTAGTACGTTCTGTGCCAATCTGGCGTGTCATCTCGTTCTGCCTCGAAGTCCCAAGTCCTTCAAAAGCCTGCAACAACTGTCCATCCAGGATGCCTCTTGAGAGCGGCTTTGAAACGGTATCGTTGCGTACGATGCTGGGTAAGTGTCAGTGATCATTACTACCGCTTCCTTCCATGATATTCACCGATAAGCCCTCGGATTTAGTCCTGCAACGTGTTGGATGTTGCGAGATAATTGACCTTGGAGGAGGTATAGACGCTTGAGAATTGTTTCATCGACAGGAATAAGCACAGATAATGAACCATCGGTAAAACCTAAATTCGCGGCCAGTTATATCCACTCATGCATCCTTGGTAATGCTTACCGTTGATTAGTCTTGACTGTGGTATTTCAGGTTCTTCCTTTGTTCTTCGCGCCACAACAAGGGAGCAGCGAGACTCTTTATGCACATGGAACTCCGCGCGGCACATCAAATGCTGACCGTCCTTGGAATCGGGATCTGGTTGCAACACGATTTTGAATAAGGGATTACCTTATGGAGTTCACTGACTCACCTGTTGGGTCGTACGACAGCAAACGCAAAACGCCCTCCTCATCGTGAGTGGTCATCGCAAGCTCATTGTTTGTGAAAAAGAAGTCGGCATTGATTGTACAAGCTCGGCGCATATCCTTTCCGAGAATGACGAGTTTGTAAGGATCCTCCTACTAGAAGTCAGACGCGTGCTCAAATCCACGCAAATGCAGACTCACTTGAAACGCTACAAGCCATACACTCTTGACTGCGTCTCCTACTAGTAACAAGTTCTTGAGGGATCGAAGGCTTGTAACGTAGACGCCAACATCTAAGAATGCGACACCGACAAGGCGTTCGTCGAGGTCGAATGCTCGAATGAATACCTCGACGAAAAGTGAGATCATCACTAATGAATAAAGTATCCTCGATTACCTTTTGTCCCATGGAGGAGACAAGGTACCCATCAATGCCACAAAGAGCCGTCACAGGACCCTTCGCATCATCACGAACTCGTAGTTTGAGCCTATGCCACCGTTGGTAACTGGACGACGGGTCAGGCACGACCTCCACAACTTCGAAAATATACGTCTAGATTGGAATCAGCAAGAAGTGGCGTGTGATGCGTGTAGCTCAAACGCACCGCGCCTTTCACGGCGAGGTCTTCACCGCGGTCGATGCTCGTTCCTACAGCAAGGAATTCTTTCGTCCCTGTCTCAGTACTCAGGGTTTCGAGTGTTACGCATTCCAACGCGTTGACATATTCGTTTGGAGCAAACTCATATCTAAGCTATTCAGTTAGGTTTCTTGGCGCACAATCAATATTCACATACCCATCCATAGTCACCCAACCGTCAGGCGAGATCAGTTCCAATGTAGAACAGTCGCAGCATGGCAAAGAAATTCCCACGCCTAAACGTAATAAGTATTCCTAAGGGAAGGATGAATCAGTGAAAATACCGTCTGGTTCCCAGATGATATTGTTATCTTCATCATACGACGTGAACCTAGCTTGTAGTGATGATGCCGCTACAATAAGTAATGAGTTCGGTTCAAAAACCACGTTTGAGTACGCTCGGGATCTAGGAACAGTCCGCTTAGGGAGGCGTGCATCGAGTGTGATGTCCGGAAGCCACTCTAGTAGGCTCGGACCCTGCCATCGCTGTTTCGTCAATGTATTCTGAGTAAACTGGACGAATACGAATACCTCGTCGGAATAAACGAGGAACTCCGATTTTGAATCCCAGAGTGAACACGCAGTAAATGCGTGCACAACTCCATGGCCAGAAGGGAATATATTCACACCACCCTTGTCAGTACCGATTATCCAGCTTGGACGGTCCCCTGTGAAGAAAACACCGAACAAAGTTTGACTTGGGTTGGGTGATGTAACAAAAGGTACGAATATCCTGGATATCCGTTTTTGCTCTGCTAGAACAGTTTTCTCGGTTTCCTCCTGTCTTGAGAGCTCAAAATGTCTAGTTGCAACTTTGCTGAACTTGACTTTCAAGAAAGACGTTCTTCCATTGGGAGGAGAGGACATATCAGGCAGTGCGGGGGTTGGTAACATTTCATAGACAACTAGACTACCGAAACGGTTGAAGACCTGAAAACGCGTTAGTCAGCCTTCTGGGCATGAAACAATACTAACGAAAAGATGCGGCGCAGGAGCCGTTTCCCCCAAACAGGTGAGGAGGATTTGATCAATATCAAGGTCCTGAGGCTTTCTTGGTGGATCTTGCGGCAACGATAGAGCCGGTCCTTCATACGAGTCTGTTAATATTGGTTCCAACCCACTAATCGCATTGCAAGAGAACACGAGGCTGAGCTTCGGTAATGACCATATCTATGGCTACCTGAGTGCTACAAGCTTCACGTAATGGGACAGACAAACAAACCTCCATAATCCCCTGTGGTCTCACAAGAGCCAACCACTGACTGTGGCTCCCAGCACTGACTGCTGCCTGAAGGGTGGTGGTCGCATTTCGGTCGTAGTCGGGAGCTGTATCGGTAGTAGCTAACTCAAGGATACCGTTAGAATCCGTAAAGAAACATCCTGCGAGGTAACGGAACGCCTGGCTGAGCGTCAGTTTGAACGTACACCCTATGGTATATTGAATGTGCACCTTTTCGCCCATCGGTGACATATCTTTCCGGCGTACTTTCCCCCGCTCAGGTTCGCCAATGAATAATCCGATGGTCTCGTCCTCCCGCAGAATAAATACGAAAGGATCGCAGATGCTGCACGCCTTAATTTTTGCTCGGGGCATGTTGCCATCCATATCTTTAATTATTTGCCTTTCGGTCCCATCTGGACGACGTCAGTCTACGTTGCACTCCACGGGGAAAAAAAAGACCAGGCTAAACGTACCAGGCTCCAGGACACGAATGGCGTTCGTCATAGCGTGCAAAATCGCGGTGCGTTGAAAGAAGGGACCCGCACCAACCGTTGTGCCAGGAACGCGTGTTGGGATGGCCAGCTCTGTTTTTGCCGCCCGGGTGGCTACCTATGCTACGCATTAATAAGTTGGCGCTGCCTGAGAAACAACACATACCCTTGACACACCAGGAGAAGGATTGGCATCCGTGCTAATGATTACTGTGTCGCGCTCAGAAACGAAGGGATTCGCCACCTTCTCATAAGACGTGCCATTGACCCGATGCGACTGACGAACGGGAAAAGACCATATGCCACGGGCACCTCCGAGTATGTGGAGTTTTCGCTTAACCCGCACTGGAAGATCGCGCTTCGCCCGGGTAAGGAGTGTAAGTTCTGAACAACAATCGGGCACCCACCTGGAATAGTGTGAATCCACCTAAATGCCCGCTTCCTGTGGCAGCAACAAGCTCCGGAATGTGTCGCTCCTGACAGACGCGCTTAGTGGCTACAAAAGCCAGGGGAGAGTAAACTTACTCCGACTTTCGACAGAGAGAATGTCAGGTCAGAAATGGCACCATATGCAGGGAGCGAGTCGCAAAGTGATACGTGGATGACAGAGCGCGTTCGAGGGGTCGGCCCTCCAGAAACGGCGCCATTTTGAGCTGCTCGCGCTACGGCCTTTGACTCGCCATACAAGTCTTGCGGACAATAGTCAGGGATGCGAAGTACTAGGCAGTGCATTTAGCTAGGTATTTCTTACCATCCTCATCATCGATGTCCATTGTAGTATGAGTATCGACTACTGCAGCTGGAGTGGCACTCTCTACGGTTCCCCACGGAAGCTCTTCATCGACCCGATGTGTCTTCAGCAGAACTGATGGGCCAACAGCACTGCCCACGAACAGAAGCCCGTTGCCCAATTGACACGCAATTGAGGGAATCGTGGTTTGCGCGAGGGCAGGGGATATAGTTAATTTTGAGACCGTCCGACCGTCGGACGCGATTTCCACTGAGTGAATCATCCCGTCTTTGCGGATGGCAAATAAATTTTTCTCGTCCACGAACACAAGGCGGCTGCCTTCCAAAGTTAAATCCAAATCTTTTTCCAATGGAAGCATTGGCATGTCGCTGACCCGAGCAGCCCAGCCATTCACAGGAAGCGCGACACGACGAGCAGCTTGGTCGACGTGTATCAATGCATTGTTCGTTGCGATGACTACACCACCAAGAGGTGTTGCGCAGGGTTGAAGGGAGGTGCAGTCGTAAGGGAGACCCTCTACCGTTGTAATCACTGGGTAAGTGTGATTGAGCAAATCCAATGTGAAAATGTAAAGCCTGGCGGTATCCCTATATTCCTTTAGACGCCTGCAGAGACATCAGCAAACGTGGAAAGAGACAATGAATAGCCATAATCTTACCCCACCCAGGTCTTCTCCGCCTGACACAACACCGCCACGGTTGGATTGTTGTATCCAGGCAAAAATACAAAGTCAACCACGTTACGCAAATCAGGGTCGACATCCGCAACAAAGTCCAGGATAAAACTGGGTGAATATGGCAGATCTCTGTACACTGTTGAGCACCGATGTTGTAAGGTGGAAATTTTGACATACCTTGCTACATTTAGATCTTGTTCTACGAGGTCAAGTTCCGCCTGAGTCTGATAGAAGGGCAAGATTGCGATCGAATCCTTTGGAAGAGAAAGGGCAGCGCAACGGGACAGCGGATCGGCACGGAGTGTGGGCTGAAATAATGCACTATCAAGTGCTACCTGCCACCTGACATTAAGAACAAGTTGCAGTGGATAGGTGGAAATACAAACAAGCTGGGGTGCCCTTTCATAAGTATGAATGGATACGGTCATAAGGTCATGTACACTCTCTGACCACTCCAATAAAGCTATCTGAATGCCCTGTCAGAACCACACAGGGGTAAGACATAGTACGGGTACCTTGGCATCTTTAAACGATACTAAAAGTCGGTCGAGCTGGTCTTCATTGGAAGAAATGGTGCGAACTTTCTCCATGCCAGTTATGGTACCGTAGACGGCATGTTCCTTGACAAGGTAGAAACGAGGCACCGTAGCAGTATCCTGCCAGCCATCAGCCTGGAGATGGCTCAGAAACTGAGAGTAATTAACCTCACTCGGACGACTTACTTTCACGGAACCCAGGTTAACCCAGCCTTCACCCCCGTGGTCCATTTCAACCTCTCCTTCTACAGGCTCAGTGCCCTTGCGAATTTGGGCATGCCTTTCACGTTCACTATCGACATGATTTGGGGTGAGCAACGATTGGTGCCGAACCTCATATATGCGGAGAATGTTAGATCTTCCAGTTACAACGTTCAAAAAAGAGGATGGGTCATGGTTTGACGCTGGTTTCGAGACCGTGGACGGCGTCAACCTGAGGGCAATAGCAAATTCCACGCCGCTCGGTGGAAGCAATTCATGTCTAAGGGCATGCATAACCCCTCTACCAACTGTCCGCTGGTCTGCGCGTAAAAGTACGCCTGACTTGTTGTCAGTCGGGGAGTCTCCCGACAGCACGTGGCATTGTTGACGGCGACAAACAAAGCTTGTTATCGATGCATCTGTGGCTGTCGTGCCCGTCGAACCTCGCGGCATTCAGCTTCGTGGACTTGTCGAAGATCATATATCATCACAGCCCCAGCACGAACGCTGCGCACCCACTCCATTCCGAGGGCATTCAGGTATCGTGGTTATTGGCACAGTTCTCCTTGTGTCGTGCTGAAGAAACCCTTTTCAGTCTTCTATGTCATCCACGTGCACCGCTACTGGGAGTCCCTCTAGGAGCAAGGGATGTTGGAGTGAACCACAAGTTCTACTTTGATACGATTCTTGTTGCCTGTGATTTCCTTTTGTGCACACTCTAGACGTTCGAATAACATGGCACAAAACTAGCTCGCCAATCTAATGGACTCTTGGGCAGCCCCGGCTATGTGTTCTCTACAGGTGGCCCATCGTTACCGAGAGACCCATCACAGAACGGCCGTATCCCTAGCGATGTTTCCTCGACACCCTGAGCCGTGCCCGAGTTTGGATTGAGGACCTGGGATGCCATTTCGTGCAAAATGGAGGGTTTCGTTTACTTTTCTGCGAGATCGTGGTCGGCATGGAGATCTAGAGCTGTAGTTTCTACGTATATTGGGATGGTCCTGTGGTATACTCTCCCATCTCTTTCTCACTTCGCAGATTGCCGACACTGATCTTGGCACCCCATATCAGAAAGTTCTGAGCGCACTCCCGTTCAGTGGCACGTGGTGTTTGCTTGGTAGCGGCGTGGGGATCGCACTCCGTGCGCCAACGGAGCGCCGACCATATTCTGCAGTTGTTTCGAATCGCACCTTCCGATATACAGTCTTCTGCAGAAGGCTGGCCAGACAATCAATCAAATTACATCAATGTAATTTCAACTGCACGCCAATTACTTTGTTGGCGATGCAACTGTTGGTCAACTTGCCTCCGTACTATCGCATTCTGCCGTTCCGTGTTCCCGTTCCGGCCGAGAGAAACCCTTAGCCGCACCCAGCTCCGACCAGTGCTAATGTGGTCGAAGTTTATCATCGGCGCGCGTGATCGCACCGAAGCCGTACGAGGCGACTGCCTCACCACATGCCTACGCCTTGCACAAATCGCCCTTTCATCTCCAGGCCCATCTGTATTGAATCACCAAAATTCTGGTGTCTTCCTGATCCCGCGTACACCGTGATGCTTGGGCTATTGTCCGTTGCGCAGCCTCTGATATGAAATCATGCAAGACTTTTGTTCAGCCTCTTTTAGAGGTCGGAATCCCGTCTTTCTTGGGGGCTCTGTTTCTCTTTACTCGTGGAATCGTCTACAGTCATCTTCTCATCTAGCATGATTTTGGTACAGGCATTCGGGTCCTTCTTGGTACATGTGTATGTTCCCGCAGTGGCAGCCTGGCGGAAGAGGTTCAGGGCACCTCGAGAGTAGTAAAACTTTTCGACGATCGACCTCTAATCTTAGGTTGAATATTACCTTCTGTAATTACAGCCACTACCATCGGGTTGTTCAGTACATCCGTTCGTCGTACTCCCAAATGCTGTCATTAGTAACATCCTGAGCTCTGGGAAGCGGAAGGCGCCCCATGGGTCTGGTTCCGCATGGTCGGCCCAGACTATACCGGATCTAACTGTCCTTTGTTATGACGTCCCAGGTCGCCAATCGCCACATTTCACTGATAACAGCCCTAAACCGGTTTGTGTCCACAGCTCTACCTTTTACTTGTCACATATTTCGAGGTTAGCTGATCTTTAACTTGAGGCTAGTGGCCCCTAGAGCCACTTGCCGGGCAGCACATCAGAAAGGAAGGCATGCCGTGCAGCCTGATGAACTCGTGTAAGCAGCGTGCTCATGGAACCGCCAATCCACCTGCCATACCTCGAATGCTCGCTCGTGGCAATTGGCCCTGCCTGGCCACATACAAATCGTACACCCTATCGGAAATCCGTTGTTATATAACCCCACATGCCCTCGCCCTCTTACAGAGTCCAGGATATCACCTATGGCCACTTCCTTTGCTCCTTCGGCTTTGTTCAGCTCCGGAGCTCACCCTCCTTCACGCACTGACCGTACCGGTTCTTCCAAGGTACTTCCCCCTCAATTGGCTTTGCGTTTGGAGCTTGTTGTTAACACTCGATTGTTGAAAGAACCATGTCCTTCCTGTCCCGTCGGGTTTCTCCGTCCGTATCTTCAAAGCTCCGTCGCTCTCCGCACCGTCCCGCCAGCATGCAAATCAGCAACCGTCCGCCACTAAGGTCGATGTGGATTACCGACCGTCACAATCCCGCCAATTGGCCCCCTGGGAAATTCACGGCAAACCCACCAAAGCACCTCCGGCTCAAGGTCCAGATAATTATCAAGGTCGCAACGGCAGATTTGGTGGCATCCACACTGGCCCTGTTTCAGACTCCTATATTTATGAATGTCCCCTTCCTCCCAACTCCCGCTCTTACCAATATCGGGCGTCATCAGACACTACGGGAAGCGACGTTGACTCCATCCTCTCTGCAACTCATTCGTCAGCCTCAAGTTAGCGGTAACCAGGAAGATAGCCCAAGGCGAGAAGCTCTGCAAGCTGGCGCAACCAGAGAGACGCCCATCCTATGGCCACGGGCAGCGAAACCAGGCATTACTAGTCACATACCCGGGGACCCACCACTCGCATATGATGTACACGGAGCCATGTACTGGCCGTCGCATCACTACCAACAAGCAGAGCAGATGCACCATCCCAGGGCTCTCGTCCGCTCCCTACACCACCCGTGAGCACCCGAATGCGTAAGGACAGTTTGCAACTGACCAGCGAACGCTCGCCTTCCATCTCTCCCTAATCACCTGAGGCCTCGCCCGCCGCCGCTCCGCATTGAAGACGATCCACCGTACCCTGTCTATGTCCAGGGCACTTATCGCGGTCAATGGCAGCCAGATGATATATCTGTAGCCCCTCAGCTCGGTCGCTCTGGATCACAAAGAAGCGTGACATCATCCAACAGTGGATCCTATGGGCCCGTTCTCCTCCCTCCTGGATTGTTTGTCCAGGATTGGGAGCATCCTCTCACATCTATGCTATGCGACGCAGGTGGTGACATTTCCGCGAGGCCACAACGCCGCAAATCGGAACGTGACAATCCTTCACGTTCACGATCGGAGGCGCATACGATCGCAAACTGCGCCGGCGCCTCGCTCCGTGAGGTGGTGTGAGAATTTAATCTGCCCTAGCCCAATTTTACCCAGCCAGCGTAGGAAGGGATGGTTCAATCGTCGAGGGTTGGTTTCCCTTAATCCCTCGAAAGTTCACTGATAACAACTTGTATTACATAGGGACCAGCTGTGGCGGAATGACGGGTCGTACAGGCCTCCACCACCGGGTGAAGCGTACCCGCCTGACCTAGACGACTACCCAGAAGCCAGACTGAGGGCTGGCAAAACGAGGATGGCATTCGAATTGACCTCAACCGCCGGCTAATACCGAAAGTGCCCTCTCCGAGGCGTTCTCAAACAAACAAACTATTGTCCTGAGGAAGGGATACTCGCCGGATATCTCATGGATTCCCCAGCATTCGATGTCAGAGAACGAAGAATAAGTTTGATTATGCTCCCCTTCGCTAGGTCCCTGCATGCTAAAATCCACATATGTATTTTATGCAACGAACCATCACATTCGTACAGCATTTACGTTTCGACCATCATCAACATAAGTATACCCCCCCCACTCACCATATCCATCTCGTTGCGGAACCGGTATCCTCCTGTAATAGTAGACGTGGAAGCGGTGTCGTACGTCTGGATGCACGCATGACCGAGTCCCATTCCAAGTTGTTCTTGGCCACGGGCGAAAAACTTTATTCGCACAGACCTACCAGTTAGGCATTCATATCGGAAGACGGATAGCCGCACCACTTCACAGGATGTGATATACAGCTAGGCGGACGTTGAATGAAACCCGTGCAATTATGGGGTCCTCTCCCGGTCGCCAGGAACGTGGATGGGATATAGATCATCGTTCCGCGCTGCAGTTGGAGTGCTGTGGGAGCGTGTATCACGACCGCCTGTCGTTGGGTCATGTGAGAAACCAAATCGGATCCCAAAACTTTCTGTGATACATGGTCACGCAACGCCACGGTCGTAACTACAGCGCTTCTATACGGGGTGGTTGTAAAGAAATCGCTGGGAATGTGTAAAATGGAATCCCTGACTGTGGGGAGGACACGTCCGACCTGAAAAGAAGGCAGGCAGCCGACAGCGTGTAGGGCCTATAGGGACACCAAGGTCCTGCCGAGAGCGCATGAAAGGCCGGCGTGGGGCTTGCCTGAATACCCACTGCCCGGATGCGATAAATGCAAGATACGTAATCCATGACAGCCTTGTGCCCATGAGCGGGGAATCCCGGCCAGGCCACCGTCACCGAGGCTCTTTCACCGAGGAGAATCAGACTACTTGGCTTCTGTGACGGTGAACGTAGATGACAACCCACAAGTAATGCGCACTGGTCGGATGGGAGGGAGTGGGTCCATCAATGGGCTAAGCAATTCAGCGAACACGAGGCAAACGGTGATCGTAAACCACACATCACCCATAAGTCTATAGTCAAAAGTCCCCGTTTCATAATTAAATTACCAGTCAAAAAGGTGTTTTGCCAACAAGTTGGACAGCCACGAGTCAGATCTTCAGATGTGATATTGTACTTCTTGCTCCACGGGTATGCGCGTCCGAGCTTGAGTTTAAGTAGTTGCCCATCTTTGCTAACGATGGTTCTCTAGATATAGCTACCTCGCATAGTGGTTCCGGAGGAAAATGTCAGGAGCCCAAAGTACAACATTAAAGCCAGAACAAGGAGGACGAGGCAATGTAAGGGCAAAAGGTTGGGAGGTCGAAGACAACTTTGTGATACACGGGAAGGTAGTAAATGGAACCGGGAAACTTAACGAGAACCGAGTCGGAACCGTGCCGGAAAGCACTACATGACGACGACAACGGAACATGCCAAGAGGGTCACTTGAGGCACTGCAAAGACAGCACTTCAGTACCTCGGGCAGTAGGTTTATCTGGACTCGAGGAGGCCACAATGAGGCTGGATCAGCTCGTACCCCAATTGTAAAGGCCCGGGTTCCGATCATTCAAACCCGACTTGCTCGTATGTGTCATGTTACCTCACCCTATGTGTTATCTTTCGTGGCTTAATGAATGTCGCAAACCTTCAGGAAGTCACATCCCTTGCAGGTCTGCCTTAACCGTGATGTCGCGCTTCTCTAGGATGCTTTGATGCCCCTCCCCCGCACATAACAGGGGGTGGTCCCCGTGAGCACCTAGAATTACACCGCCCAAGACAAGAGCCGTACGCATCCTAGTATTGTAACTGATCGTTAAATACAAGGCATTATCAGCAAGGTACATACCAGAAAAGCTCGGTAGTGGGGTACGGTCGCATTCAGACCCACTCACTATTCCTGTTGATCCACTTTTGCGTAAGTTCCCCCCCTCCTTGATCAATATGTCCCTGAGACGGCGTGCACTACACACAACCATAGTACGATGCATGCGAGCTTGTGGGAATTCATTTACTTGCACACAGACACGCCCAGACAGGTGAGTAATCATCGCAGTCATTCGGCAAAGCACCTGGTATCAACTATAGTTACATCAATTCGGGGTCGGAACGTCCGACTCGATCTAGCAAATGTCGTGTGGATCACTACCTCTCCTACGTTCTCGCATCAGGACGGCAACTCTGCGAGTGATGGTACCAGACCCGGCACAGCGAATAACAGTACAGCGCACAATTCTGGGAGAGCTGCCAGTGGGTACCAGAGGTGTTCGTCGTTTTGCCTTGCAGTGTTGTTGACAGTTGCGGCAAAAAAAGACTGACGGGTAACCAGAAGGAGCGAGATGAGGCAAAGAACATAAATGCCATGTCTCGCGCCGAATGTTCCCTCTGACACCTTATAGGTACCGTCTGTGGGGACGTAAAGTTTCATTACTTAACGCGAGGCCATGGATATACTTACAAAGAGCTTCGGCCCGCACCAGGAGGACAGCCTGCAACGCAACGAGTATGCAAAGTATGAGGAACATGTACAGTGAAGCTTTGCGCAAGGCGTTGCCAATGTCCACTGTGTGCTGTGTACCACCGACAGCAGCTTCGATGACACCGGTGATACCGACAGTAACTGCCGCCGTCAATAACAGACGGAAAACCATGCGTCTTCGAGTAAGCTTGGAAATTGGATCGCTTGGCAGAGGGAGGTCGGATACTAAACCTCTGTGAGGAGGTGAGTACTCTCTCACAACTAGTAATGCTCAAGAGAATGGGTATCTGACCTGTCAACCACGAGGGAGTATGCTGAATACAGCAAACCGAAGAAGCCGACGTTGTACATGATTTCATATGTTATGAATAAGTTAAGATTCTGGCCATCTGTTACCACGGCAGCCAAGAGCGCTCTCAAGATGAAAGCCGCGATTCTCACTGGTCACATAGTCGCCAGTCAGTATAAGAATGTCTGGATGGTGGCTGTACAACTCACCTGCGCAGAAGAACGCAATGACAATGAAAACATAGGTCGGGCGTACAATCGCTTGTCTGATGTATAGGAAGAACAAAGGCACGTAAATGATGGCAAAAACCACGGCGCCAGCGACGGATTCGATGCCATATGCTTTTGCATAGTTGAAACCAGGGGGTGCAGTGCTCATAGTTGCTGGACTGAACAAGGAGAAACAAAAAGAAGGACTCAAGGAATGACGGGTTGAAGACAGTACTATGCAGGTCAACTGCACTGGCAGAAGGAAACGCAGTCTGCAATGGCGACAGCGCCTTTTGTATGAGAGTGGCTGTGCCTGTGCTGTGCTCATCACGAACTCAGATCAATTTGTATCGCCCTTGTTCCTGATAGCAGTGATGCCACTGCCTGCTATTGTATGTAAATTCGAGTGCATGGTAACGACCGCCCGCGCTTGAGCTGTGTCCAAGCAATGCGGAGTGACAGGGTTGGAGAGCAATCGTCGGAGGTCTATCAAAGTTGCAGAGTCGATCATATCCATGATCAGCTATTTTGCTAATGAGTGCACCAATTCGCACGCTTACTAAATTCCACTAAAGTTATCAGAATGCACGGAACAGCGCCCAGCGGGAAAGATACGTCCTATCCCTGTCCTTTGGCGTGTCTTAGCTGTATGCTTAGTGTGGCATGGATAACGTGCTCAAAAATAACTGGAAGGACTTCATGACACCAACGTTCGTTTGACATAGACTCGAGTAATTTGTCCCACGCGTACCATCCTATAGCACTTGTCATTGACCAGCGTGGCGATTCTCGGAATCTGCGACGAAGATTGACTCGGAAAGGTCTGCTGTTTGCTTGGCACAAGGTTAGGACCAACGACAAGAGGCCCCCTACATACATATGTATATCCGAGCTTCTGATACAAGCAGCAGTGGATGCCAAACGCGGACCACATAGGGTTTATGACGGCGTTTTCAGTACGGTTCCCATGCCGTCCGTGATGGCCAGTTACATTTTTTCTGTGCAAAGGACAGAGTATCACTGGCAATCGCGGTCATGGCAACAACATAATACTGTGTGAAACTCGACGATCAGACGTTGCGTTGTCGGGGAGACATTTCTCACAAATAGTACTGACATCCATTAGGGAGTCCTAAACAAATCGAAGCAGACCGCTAGCGCAGAGGAAGTCAAGCAAGCACTGTAATGTCCGTCCGAGTTAGCAAGTTCCTGCAACGCAATGGACAACCATTCGTCACAGCACCAGTAACTTCAGTATTCCCCCCCCCCCCCCGTTTTTTGCACTCTCCGTGAGCACTACCTCAGACGAGTAGCCAGGTAGTAATACGACCTTCTGGTATCGTCGCGATTATTGGCATCCTTGTCGCTAGTCAAAGTGGTTCGGCTTCCTCTAGCCGAGACCTTTACATGACACACCGCGGTACCCAACACGACGGGTAGTCCCAAACGAGAAGCCCCCATGGTGCTTAAAACGCGCAGCCTGCCTTGAATTCCAGCATGATGCATGCCTGTCCATATTCTTCTCCGGTGCGGCAGCAAGAGAAGAAGCAAGGCGGCAGTGCGGCGGAGAACGGAGAATGGAGAGATATCAGGCGAGGCGTCTGATCGATTATTACTGCACGGCTACGTGCCGCCAGGTGGACCAGAACACTATCTACATGTTCCCGCCGCCTAATGCTGTTCAACACATTTCTGTATGTCCAAGTATGAATCAGTAAGGTGGGACAACATAAGTTCACTCACTGAGAACAGTTGCTGTTGAAGTAAGTTTCCGTCTGGGGATTTTGACATAAGATAATAAACAACACCCACCAAGTGATCATGTGGTACTCGCCGTCCTGGATATATCGGTCAACTGGGGAGACGTTACACCAAACATCAGATGGTTGTAAACACCGTCTTCGAGATGGCGGGTGCTACGCGGGAGAGAGTTCCAGGTTCGGGGGAATGATACTACTAGGCTGATCACAGCATGAGGAAACGGATGGAACAATACGGAAGTGCCGAGTACAAGATTTCAGCACATTGGCCGTGTCGTGGCGCCAGGACGGTTATGAAGACGCGCTTGAAGCCCGCGTCTTCATCATGCAGGACGCCGAGTGTTTAAGCGCCAGTATTTGGGGAAAGCCCCCCAACAAAACTACGTAGCTACAATGGCCAGGTTGGTCTGACTACAAAATGACAATGCCCCGATAGAATAATGGACGTTGTGTCTACAAAGTATGGTAGCAAAACAATTGACCAGCTAACCTTAATTTGGAAGTTTGTTCCTGACGTCATGGCATGCCGAACTAATACAAGAACGACCACCTCCAACATGTGTCTGGTCAGCCTCGCCTCGCCCCCCTCTCACGCTCTTTCATTGTCCCTCGCTTCTTTTATACCAAAGCGTACCGCGTACGTTCCCCTCCAACACACCTCCCAGTACAGTCTCTCGCTTATTTCCCCCTATCCTCGACGAGTCCACGATGAGATTACTCGCTCTTTTACCAGTCCTACCACTCGCACTGGCAGCTCCGATGTGCTCTGTGCAGAACGCGGCTGTCTCTACCTCCACCTCCACCGCCCCTACCCCTGTGACCACGTCCGCTGCGCCGACTTCCACCTCAAACACGACTTCAGTCTGGCGGTGGCAGCACCTCGCGCATTTCCATGGGTTGGTTTGCAGACTGGCATTCCTAATTTCACCGTTTCCAACATCAACTGGTCTGGTTACAACACAATGGCATACTTTACGTGAGTCTCCTCCCGTTGCGCCAGTACACCTTTTGACTATCTCCCTTTCAGCGCGCAACCCGATAACAACTTGAATGTCGAGCTGCTGGCAGGCTCGTCCACGTTGGATCAGTTCGTTTCCGCTGCTCACACCAACGTAAGGATCATATATTTTCCTTTGTTCTCTTGTTTCTTAGTCGCGCCCAGAATGTCAAAGCCCTTTTGACCATTGGTGGCTGGGATGGGTCCATGTACTGGTCCAGCTCCGTTGGCACGCAGCAGAACCGTTCTACCTTTGCCAGCAACGTAGCCCAATTTGCGTATGCTCACAACCTCGACGGTATTGACTTCGAGTAAGTCGTGCCATTCATTGTATTCTACGACTCTCACGAGTAGATCAGTTGGGAATACCCTGGTAAACAGGGCGCGGGTTGTAACATCATCAGTTCCAACGATACCGCCAACTTCTTGGAGTTCATCACCGAGTTGCGTCAACAAGCCCCTAATCTCACCCTCTCTGCCGCCGTTAGTGTGTTGCCCTTCGTCGATTCTACCGGCAGCCCGACAACAGATGCTTCTGGTTTCGCGAAACAACTGGATTGGATCGAGATCATGAACTACGATGTGTTTGGCAGTTTCAGCTCTGTCACTGGACCTAACGCTCCTCTCGATGACTCAGTGCTCCTCTCATTCGAGTGGCTCTGCGATGTCTGCTGTCGCAGCGTGGACCCAGGCTGGGTTCCCTGCAAACCAGATCGTTCTTGGCGTCCCGGCTTATAGTCACAGTTTCTCTGTACCTAGCTCCACTGCTGCACCAAGTGGCCAACTCCAGCTTTACACCTCATTCTCCGCTGCCAGCGAACCACAGGGTGACGCCTGGGACTACATTCCTCCTGGTTCTGTAGACATTTGTGGCAACTCCCAATCACCTAATGGTGTCTTCAACTTTTGGGCTCTGGTTGGGTACGGTTACTTGAACTCCGATGGAAGTGTCGCATCGGGCATGCTTAGCACGTTCGATAACTGCTCACAGACGGTGAGTTCTATCTCTTCAGATATCTTCGCCGCTCTAACAGTTTCTTCGTAGCCGTTCCTGTATGATCCCAACTCGCAAGTCCTATTCTCCTACGACAACCCCCAGTCATTCAGTATGTCCTCTATTTATTGTCAGACGAGTACATCCTCATCTTCGTATAGCTGCCAAGGGCCAGTACATCTCGCAGGCTGGTCTGCACGGGTTCGCGATGTACGAAGTAGCTGGCGACTACAACGGCCTACTTATCAATGCCATCAACCAGGCGATGTCATCATGAAACGCTGATACGACGTGAGACGATGGATTCGACGTTTTCCCATTCTTTTGTCTCGTTCTTTGAACCTCAATTACTCCGAGGGACGGTTGAACTGTCTCCGGCATTTCCATTCATTCGCTGGGTCTCGGGTGATGGTTTGGAATATAGATTTGTTACCACCGGAGGGAAATATATAGCTGTCTAATTCTGTACATGTGTCCGGACACACTTGATAGCGCGCATGTTGGTCGACACCCATTTCCCCGTCGACGGGGACTCTTTGTTCACGAGTTGTATGTTGTAACAATAAACATCACTACAAGTTTGCCGGAATGTCACGGAACGAGTTTGTGAGTTCGAACAGTATGGAACATGTCCAGGAAGCCACCCTCCTTTGCCATCAAGTGTGTCGGTTCCATCCCAAGGCCTTTGCATACATACGTAAAAGAATCTTTTTTAAAACTCACGAATAATGAGGTATTTGCGGCTGTCGGTCTGTACGCTTAATTGGTGGATATAATCAGGATATCTCCCATTCCGAAGGCCTGGGGAATGTGGAAAGAACACACCCCGCACTCACCGCTTGTACTTTCTCCCATAGTATACATATATTCAGATCACGCATGTCGTCTCTTGACCAGTGGACTCGACCTCACCAGAACGAGATATCTGATGGATTACTAGAATCACACACATGGTACTACTTCCATGTCTTCGTGCATGTCACGCATGGAGTAGTGCAATACCGGTTACACGAGTTCTGATTACAGTTTGTTCCGGACAACTTTGTGCACAGGTACCAGTGCAGAAATAGTCGAAGAGTGGAGTGGGATGGCCTAACCGTTCAATCGTCATACATTCGCCGTGGTAGCGTCCCCTTGGAGCGTTGGACATCCCCCGAACAAGACTTGTCTTTGTCAAAGCGAGGTCGACTTGGATTCGGAGAACCGCCCACTAACGTGCTGCGCTGGTTGGAGTCACCACAGACTTTGAAGTCGGGGCATTTGCCTACCTTGACGTTCTCCAGGCAATAAACCCGAAGATCCGCCGACTGCTGCAGAAAAATCAGGTGCCCTGCCTTCGCTGCCCCCCTATGACCACTTACTGGGAAGGTAGTCGCGGTCGAAAGGCCTGGGCAATCATGGAAGGCGCCACAACACGTACTTTTGTACAATAATTTCCGTCGGCGTCTACCACGACCGGTCCGCATAGGAACCCCATGGCTGCGGTTCAAGTGCTACGACGCAAGTGCAATTACACTTCGATAGGAAGCTGCCATGCCATGAAAAGTTAACTGCCATCCCTCAGGGCTTTTAGCATTAATCTAGTGCTTGTGCTTGGGTACCATACAAGAGTAACCTCTACGGAGTAGTCAACCAAATAGTAATATTACACTGGGGATATGATGATATGCATGTATCAGCGGGGAATCGTGATTGCCCGCTGAAGAGGAGGATGGAATGTATAATGGTGTGAATAAATAGGAGACGTAAGGAATACCATTGATATTGAAAATTAGAGATAGTTATATTTCGCCTGAAAAGGAGGGCCTTCTTGACGTCGACGCTCCGTTGGCAGGATGCATGTTTTGAAAATCGGATGTCCGAGGAGGTACTTTATAGGATTCGGAAGTCCTATGGGAAATGGTTACCAAGACTGAGGAAGCGCGGAGAGCCCTCGGAAGGAGAATCCAGAGGACTTTCGGATCCATCAAATCCCGCCAACTCAAGTCCATCCGTCAAGGCACATGGACAGACCTAACTTTCGCGGGCGCAGAACATCATGGACCCAGACCAGGTCCATTGCTGAGTTCCATCCCAACTTTCTGCACCAGTTCAATTCCAAGCGGGCGGAGCACGTTCTCCCAGAGTTTGCGCCTCCGTCGACCTTCAAAGATTCCGGCGGAGCGCTCGCCCGTCTCACCCTCTGGGCCGAAGACAAAGACCTTCCCACGCGAGTTATCCCATGGACGCTCGCCCCATGCGAACGCGATCCAGCGAGTTTGTATGGCATCACGCACACGAGTATACGACCACTCGTCGACTATGGGTCGCGCCCAGCCCCCGCAAGGCAAGTCGCGAGAACAGTAGTCGAACTTGTCCACGTCTATGGTCCCAATGTCGTTCAGCGTTACAGGGCAGCCAATAGAGGACGATTCCGAAGAGGACAGGGATGGTAAGTCATCGGCGGCGAATGAGAGTGGAGAGGAAGTTGGTGAAAGAGGTAACGGAACATTGTCGAAGAGGTATATGAGATCGGCCATGTGATGGGGGACGCCACGGGCGGGACCTTCCTGGTCAAAAACGTAACGCCAGACGGGCTGACCAGTTCTCAGGGCAGCTTGGTAGACGCACTCCGTAGGCCACGATATTCGAGCGTCTTCTACCAGCTCCAATACACGCTCCTGCAGTTGGTCCGTCATGTGTGATGCAATGTCATATGCATTCATGAGCGCCGTTGCCTTATTTAGAGACTGACAAATGGCGCGGAGACGTCTGACGACACCAGGCACTGCCCAGCCGGAAGTGGAGCTCGACCAGAGATCGGCGTCACAAGCACAGTCACCGATGATGAGCGGTTGGAGACCACACACAGGAGGCTGATGCGCCCAGGAGTTCGGATGAGGACTACGGCTTTTACTCCTCAATTTTCGCACGCCCAAGCGCAGGGCAGACAGGTTTCTCTCCTGGGGAATTCTTTCGATTTCGTCCGATTCCGCAGGTGGGAACAGAGTCTCGCGCCAACCATTCTGGAAGAAGATTCCATCATCGACTGCACGGACGGGACATGGTATTTCTGCAAGCATATCAGAGCTAATTGCACGGAGGTGTTCGACGGTCGAGGTCCGAAGAGGTGAGAGGGCCCTCGAAATTTGCCAGCCAGCGGCGTGCACGCTGGGTACATTGTGGTTCACGATGGCACTTTGCACAATAGCCTGTGCAAAGAGCGGGCGTCTTTTGTTGGCTCTTGAGTACAGATGATGAACGATATCCGCCGCGCCGGTTGACGACCCAAACAACGTGACATTCGTGGGGTCGCCACCAAACTCGGAGATGTACTCATGTACCCACTCCAGCGCGGTCCGCTGATCGCGTAAGCCTGTATACGAAGGGCATTCAGAAGGAGGGAGGACGGCGAGTAGAAGTACGGACCGTAATTACCGACGCCTTCATCACCAGCTGATCGATTGTCTTCGGCAATAGATGGGCTAGCAGCGAAACCAAAATAGCCTAGCCTGTAGCTGAACATATATGAAGGGAAACGTGGGAGGGTGAGATGGTTCTTGCACGTAAACAGACGGACGTACTTGATAGTAATCATGATAATAGGTTTGCCGATACGCATGCTCCTTTGAACGAGGGAGCCACCATCATACATCCAACTTGAGCCAGAACCTCCGTTACCTCCCCTGTTTGGGTAAGCACGAGGAAGCACAAGCGATTTAAAAAAAAGCCTCACCCGTGTATCCACACCATCACCGGGAGACGTGATTCGCAGTTTTGGTTGGCGGGACAAGTAATGTTCAAGTTGAGACACTCGAACTCATCCTGGAGGAGATTTTGCCTCGGAAGATCTGTTTCTGGGAGACCAATAAGCTCTTCCTCGACACCTCTATGACTGCTCTGAGGGCAGATGGGACTGTGTGGTGGACTAAGCTGACGTGTCATGAATTGAGGTGGAAAAGAAAATATACCCGTATCTAGTGCTATCGACTATTGGAGGGTAGGAGGTGCATAGTTTTGATTGACGGAATCGCGCAGGAACGGAGGCATACTTGATGCCGCGAAACTGGTATATGGGTACGTCAGAGGTGGAGAGCGGGTGTTCGATGCCCTTGAAGGCTGTCTGAAGAGTAACATGACGGAGGAAGACATGCGAGGGTGGTGGTATCATGACAGGACGAATAGTAGGGGATCACACAGAAAGTGGGGGTATAAAAGAGAGAGGCGGTGAGACGTATTTGAAGTTCCTTTGGTTTCGTTTCCAAGTGCACGACAGACTGCTTGATTTGTTCGGAGGCCATAGAAAACCCAGATGGCCCGCCCAGAATGGCAACTTTGGGTTGTCGATAAAACATGCATGTGACCATAGGGGTCAAACCGGGTCAGAATTCAAATCTGGAAACCTCCAGCTCAGCAACGACGCATCAATGACGTACATTGGATAACCCCGCCTGGGGCAGTCACGGGAACACGCCGGGTGACAAACACGCGTCAACAGCGTGCCAGGGCTCCCGAGTACATACATATGGTGAGGCCCAGCCTGGCCCACTCTGAGTGCGAAGTGATCCGTCCACGATAGCAGTCTCGCGGAGATATCACATACAAACAGCCATTGACAAGTCATGTGTTGTCTCATTGCAGAGCACTAAATAGTACTGTTTACACAAGACCTGTAACCAGCCTTGCTTGCACCGCAGCGGGGATCGATGCCATCGATCTGCGGATATCGCATTAAGAAGCCCTTCCGTGAACTTACATTTAGCTTACCTCTGATTCTGCGACCATTCCCTTGCCATCTAGGCGTCTGACTGCGCGATCTCAGAATCACTTGAACGCACTCAATGATGGGAGGTGTTAACCAGGGGTGCGAGTCGCCACTCGCATTCCCCTCTTCTTCTTATCGACCATCGTTTCATGTTACTCGGATCGATACGACCTCGGCATCAGCCAGCGATAAGGCTGACAAATATGTCACGTGATCAGGACGATGACATAATCTTGTGGGAGCACCTTGTAACGCAGCCATGAACTGAGTGCACCTCTGTGATACTGAACGCTGTAGATGTATGGGCTTCAACCGATCAACTTTGGGTGCAGGCCGGTGTTCCTCTAAGTGACATTTAGGTACGGTGGCCCGAACTTTTCATTTCCAATGAGGTCATTTTATGGTTCAATCATCATTTAGTGTGATTCCCACTTGACCCTGTGGTCAGTCACACCAAGGTTTTGTCAGAGCTCAAAGTTCAGCTAACACACGTAAGTAGTGCACACACGACCGTAACCCTGATCCTTTTCAGCCCATTTGAACCTTTAGCCTAAACCTGTAGCTCCTGCCCGCCCCTGCCATAAGGTGTGTGACTTGGAACGGTGTTTCAACATGCATTACAGTCCGATTCATTCGACCTAGAATTTTACTGACACTTCGGGTCCATACAATATAAATATATTCGCTTTATCTGGCTTCCTTTCAGAAGTCAAAGCAGCTACTTTGATTTTACCGTTCTATCTCCCCCTTTACGCGAGCATCGCTTCTTGCGATGTGGGTCGACCCCTGATGCAGAATGGCGGGGTAGGTAGTGCACCAGCGAGCAACTTGCGAGCCACTTCATGTACGGGTCTTCTCTCCATCGTGCCCATTCGTGCGTAATAAATGCAGAGGTCCTCACAGGAATGGTAACGGCAGGGCGATCGATGGTTGTCAAGCTTGTTCCTGCCAGTGTAGGGCAGGTTACGGGATTCAACTCAACCCTTGCAGTTGGTTCGCTGCGGCAAGCCAAATTCTTGCAGCTTCCCACCCGTCGCTTGATGATTCCCAGGCGGCGCCCACGACGTAGAGAGTGCTGACTGTGGCAGGCTTACCGGAAGACCCTTCTGCCTTCTTATGGGTTTGAGCCATGATTGACAACCCGTGATTCTTCTCCCGCTCCTGCGTGGACCATTCACAGTCCCATCGGTAACGTTGTTGTGTTCTTAGAAATCCGGTTCGCTATGATATCTATCGGACCATGGTCGCAAAGCATGAAGGGTATGTGAAGGGTTTGCGCACCTTGTTGCGGGAGTAGTCTTATCTGTGTTCTCGTTCTTTCAGTGGCGTCCATTGTATGCCACTCCGTCGCAATCTCGAGTACAGTGTTCAGACTTGGATATCGTTGGCGGATGGCCCGGTTCTGGTGGGAAGATGGGGTGGCAGCTCTTGCATTAGCCTGTGATGCTGTTTCCCTTACTAGTGTTGTGATGATGGCTCCGCATCTCGGTCAGTGAATTCCCGTCAACCAATACTTTCAATCACGAGTATGTTGACCAGGAGATTCGTCCCAGGCTCAGGAAACCGGACTTTCCGGACTGCTGTGTCGGCTTGGCTGTCCGCGCTTTCCATCCCGCCAGTGATGTGGTATGACCTAATTGCGGGTTCTCACAGGAGCTCACAACTGGCGGTACAGGGCTGCGCGAGTTAGTGTCTTACTCTCCGTTGTGCGGGTAGGGAACCCATCCCCAACCCTGAAGAAGATTGCTGTTATAGTCGGAATCTCGTTCATTATCATGTTCTTTGCGCTAGAGGGCCAAAGAATCTACGTGTGCCTTAGTTCAGGGTGCCGTGGGTTCGGATCGACCGGGGTTTCTCAACTCGTCAGTAAGTAGTATCGAAATTCACATGCGTCAGCACCCTCGGCGAACTTCGCCAGGTACAACCTCCATTTTTTTGTCCGGCGTTCCTATTTTTGCGTTGAAGTCACTATTGTACAACATTGCTTATACTCATCACAGCAGACGTTGTGGCAGACTTCAGTTTGGTGGCGTTACCTATATGGTCGTTGAGCGCGACCAAGTTGTCGCGATCGAGAAGGGTTCTGATTCAGTCGGCATTCACTGCGTCGATGATCATTACCATCATCACGATCATCCATTCGATCATCCTGTTGACACAGGAGTCCTCGGGGGTCCTCCTAATCGCACATATCAAGGTATATTTATAGTCGGCTCTTTCGTCTGTGTTAGTTCAACAGCCTTGGTTCTGCACAGGCTGCTCTCTCATTGATGATTTGTAACTTGCTTGTCATCGTCACCTTTGTGTACCGGGTGTGTTGCAAGGGCCAGCTCGACCTCGAACAAGAGAACTCGGGAATCCGAATGGAGTTCACCACTATAGAGTATTACCCGGGCACGATGACCACCGGAGGGACGGTGCTCGAAGAGCATGAACGCTCGGATGGTGGGACGGAGATAAGTGCAGGGACCAAGCAGGCTACTTTTGACAGTGTAGCTGCGTCTGGTAATCCGTAGACAGAGGTATGGTGGAAGTTCTCTAGGCAGTCGGGGAATGGGCAATATCTGTAGGACTACATTGAGGCCATACTTGATTGACTTTGGAAGTCTAATCTAATCGTAAGTCGTCGCTGCCCCGTCTACATCACAAGTATACTGCAAACTGTTGGTTTTTCCCCTCGACGTCCCATTAGGTAGTACATAAGTTACCTTTTTACTCTACGTGCCTGAAGGCACCATGTCTTAGTAGAAGTCTACTTGTTGCGGGATATAAATGTAGATATTCTCTCACTCTCCCTCTCTCTAATCTAATCATGTCAACATACTGTATGACTGGTACAACCAGTACTTCAAAATGTGTGTAGTCATTTTGTCCCGGGGAACTTTGTCTCGGTAAGACACGATGTACTCTGGCGATTCCAAGTTGCAACCTGTGCAAAAGCACAAAGGCTGTCAACATATCATTAGTACTACAGCAATAACAATACAGCATGCTACGTGAACGATGTTGAATGTCCACTGTCGTTTGCAAGGTGATCGTTGAAGTCGTTTTCATCTCAAAGAATAAAGTGGAAGGATAGTACTTAAGAGAGGATTAAAACTTAAAAGTCCTCCTCGATCCCAGCAGGGCGCTGGAGCTTAGTCACATCCACACCGGGTAGGGGCCAGTTGCGTGCGAATGTAACAACCTCTTGGCGGAGCTCCTTGACCATCTTGGCACCAACTTTGCCTTTGCTCTCGACCGTGGCAACGCGGACAAAGTCTTTGATCATTTTAGTACCAGCCTCCTTCTGCAGAAGTATAGAGAGCTGGACGGCACGGTGAAGGAAGCTAGCCACGATCTTGATGTCTTCCTCCTTCATGTCGCGCGAAGTGAGCGCAGATGTGCCAAGTCGGATACCACCGGGAGCCAGAGCAGATGCGTCTCCGGATACGGCATTTTCTGATGGTATCCTCAGTCAACCCAAGAAAGTGGACATGGGAAAAACGCTAGAAACGCACTGTTGATCGTAATTCCGAGGAGGTCACACACTTTCTCGACCTTGCTACCTGTCAAACCTAGGGGACGGAGGTCCCACAGTACGAGATGGTTGTCGGTTCCACCTGTTTGAAGCTTATACCCATACTCGTGAAGAGCGGAACCCAATGTCCTCGCGTTCGCGATCACCTGACGTGCATATTCCTTAAATTCGGGCTGAGAAACCTGAAGGAGTGCTGTGGCAACCGCAGCAATGGTCTGCACGATATACGAGATCAGCTTGCAGAACGGAGCATAGAGATATTACGGACATTGTTGTGGGGGCCACCCTGGCAGGCAGGGAAGACGGCTTCATTCACACGCTTCTCAAGATCTTCGTAATTGGCACCATCTTTCCTGAAGAAGATCAGGCCTGCACGAGGACCACGAAGGGTTTTGTGCCTTCACACGCATAGTCAATCAGTCAATCAGTCAATCTTCGCACGGACCTGCAATCCTAGGTGATTCAACACTCACGTCGTAGTTGTGACGACATCGCAGTAATCGAAAGGACTGTTGAGTTCCTGTGCGGCAATCAGACCACTGGTGTGAGCCATGTCGGCCATGAGGTAGGCTCCCTCGCCATCACAGATAGCCCTGAGGGTCTTGTAGTCCCAGTCCCGAGGATAAGCAGAGGCACCACAGATGATCAGACGGGGTTTGAAAATTTTGGCTTGCTTGCGAAGGCCGTCATAGTCGATCAGCTGCGTTGACGGATCGATAGCGTAGGGGAAAGATTGGAAGTAGATGGAAGACGCCGTCATCTTCTTCTTAGCCGTCTGCAGAGAATGTAAGAACAAGAACAACGCGACGATGGGGCGCGTCAGTACGCACGTAGTAACCGTGAGTGAGGTGACCGCCATCAGGAAGACCAAGACCCATAAGACGGTCCTGTGGTTGGATAAGAGCGGTCAGGGCTGCGAAACTAGAATGCTCGTGTCAGGTGTTAAACGGAGGGATCAACCGAAACCTAGCGCACTTCGCAGTCTAGAGCGAAGTCGAGATTAGTTTAAATGCTACTGGGATCGAAGGATTTCATTAAACCTACACTACCCGAATAAGGTTGCACGTTGACGCCCCACTTTTCTGGGTCCAAGTTGAACGCTTGCAAGGCTCGTTTGCGACAAAGAATTTCGAGTTCATCGATATACTCGTTGCCACCGTAGTAGCGAGCACCAGGGAGACCCTCGGAGTACTTGTTAGTCAGGATTGATCCGTTTGCTTCCATGGCTGCAAGACTAGTCAAGTTCTTTACAAGATGTTGAGAGATCGGCATGAGGTGAGAAGACGAAAGTACCTCTGAGGCGATCAGTTCAAGGCCAGAGAACTGCCTCCATGTTTCCTTGTCGATGATATTTTTTACCTCTGGGTCGATCTCGGCAAGAGGTGTGTACAACACTCTGTTCTAGAGGGCGAGTGAGCGGGATAAGTGTTGCAAGCCAGGTCAGACATACGAAAGCAGGGGTATTCTCGGTTGCCATTTTTCTGAAATGAACAAGGACACCCAAATTTCCAAGTGTTGGGGTGCGACGGACGGTGAGGGGACGAAGCAAAGATCGGGACAGACTAAAATGCAACATTTTCTGACACGAGTCTTAAATTTTTCGAGAGGTTAATTTATCGTCCGGGTATGTCCGAGCTGGTCTGTGAGAGAGAGCCCTCGACGTCAGCTCTTGTCGCGCAATTCGGACTCTCGTTTAAGTGGTCTCAGTCGTCGCAGAAGACAAGCGTCGCACAAATTTATACTTGCAGTCTCACATGAGTCGGATCTTGTGAATGTATGGTCCAGGGACAATTTACTAATCATCGGTTAAAAGGTCGCGGTGTCAATGTAAACCTCTCTCCTGCACAATTCTCTGGTCCAAGTGCTGCGTGTGGTCGCTTCCTCTGCTTGCCTGATAGTAACAAGGGGACAAGTACTTCTACCTTGGAAGAATGACATTAGCCCCTATTTCGATTGGCGTGATATGTAAATAATTTGGCAGACATAAATTATCATTTATGTATAAAGAAAAAACTATTATTTATTATTTTGTTTTCGACGATGGCGGACGCGCTGAGACCACCGCTGCAGTCGACGGTGCGGCCGTCTGACCGCGAACCGAGCCAGGACGACCTGGCAAAGCTCCGTGCTTGGCACGAAGAGCGTCTGCAGCGCAAGTTGCGTGGCGAGTACGAGAGCCAGCAGCTGCACTTGGCCGAGCTGGTGGGTGTCTGTCTGTCTGTCCAACCTGGCGCGGTGTATCCCTGACGGTTGCAGCTGAACGACACGCTCGATTGTCCTCTGCGAATAGCCAGTGTCAAGGTACATGGCGCGACACACACGAGCAAAGCATTTCTTGACTGGCTCATCCGGCTCCGTCTCACCTCGCCCCAACCAGACCACTCGACAGATGCCCAATCGACATTACAGTCTGTTCTTCAAACCACTCGCGCCATCTCAGACTCGCTCTCGGCGACGGACCTTTTCCGCACTATTTCTGCTCGCGTTGACCGCTCCCCAGAAGGTACACCCGGCGACGTTGACCTCAATTTCACCGTGACAGAACGGGGCCGTTTCTTCGTCAAAACTGCAACAGAAATCGGGAACTGCGAGGGCACTGCCGTGAGGCTTCACTCTTCCCCATGTTGTTTCGTTCACTCACCTAGCAGTAGTCCATCACTGCGCGCCTCACTAATGTCCTCGGCCGCGCAGACACCCTCACCTTTAACTCATCCGTAGGAACGAAAACAAAACGCGCCTTCGACGCATCCTTTTCGTTGCCCGTCTCTCCCTCCCTTAACACTACTGCTTTCCTCTCTCTTGTTGGTGCAGACCGTGAACTCGGCATACAAGGCGGATCAGGCCGCGAGGAACGTGTCGCGATCAAGGCTGGCCTAAGACATGGCGATGGTTTGGAGAATGGTGTGCATGAACTCACTGCAGAGGCTCTCTGGCGATCCATTGGTAACCTGGCCCCTGAAGCAGGATTGGGGTACGTGGGACGTCTTGACTGTTCTTCACGCCGCCAGTGCTGATGTCCTCGGCTTCCTTGTGGCACGTCTGCGCATATTAATACCGTTATTGGTTAATTACATTTGTATGCTAGCGTCCGTCAATCTGCAGGTCCTGCCCTTAAAGCTGCTTTGGCACATAGGTGGACCCTCAACACTCTAAACGACCATATCATGCCATCCAAGGGTACACTTTTGCGCATCGCACAGGAGCTTGCGGTCACAAAGCGCATACCACCGAGCCCTTTCCTAGGGTCCCTGTGGAGCACAAGTGACGTAGGGAACAATGGTGGCATGGGCGAAGGATCAACAGCATTCTGCAAGATAGAAGCCGAAGCAAAGCGTGGTTGGGCCCTCACAAGAGGTTCAGTGAGTATAGCTGCCACGTTCCAGCTACCAAGTACCGATGAACTGTTTCCTTGATGCTCGTCTTAGGCGTTGTCGCTCTGTGGTCGTTCTGGTCTGCTGCAAGTCCTCGCAGGAAATAGCGATACCCTCCACTGGAGCGACCGCTTTCATCTCGGAGGGCCGCTGAGCGTGCGCGGTTTCTCAGCGGATGGCATGGGTCCACGCGAGCGCAGTACGTGCCTCTCTTCGCGTCCACCTCTAGTCAAGTTAATGGTTCTACCTTTGCATACCCTGCTTTAGCTACCTCCCTTGGTGGAACCCTGTACTACGCACTTGGCCTTTCTCTCCTCAGTGATATCCCAATCCGACCTACCTGGCCGATTAAACTGCACACTTGGGTTAACGTGGGACGCTTGCAAGACCGCAGCCAGGACGGTGAGTTCGTTGGAGTAGTAAGCCTTATCTGGTTATAGCTATTCTGACTATCGACCTCGACCACCAGTGCGCTCTACCGTGCACACACTCCTCACCCGCCCGTCAGTATCAGCTGGCCTTGGCCTCGTCTACCGCCTCGACCCAATACGCGTCGAGGCAAATGTCGCATTTCCTCTCGCCGCTTCCCGTGGAGAGGGTCTGCGACGCGGGATACAGGTTGGGATCGGGTTGGAGATGCTGTAGGGTGATCGGACCCTAATGTATAGTATTTACAGTATGTATAACGATAGAGTCATACCAATACATACACACTTACTAACACCACTCTCTTGGTTATATATGCTGTAACTCGATTTAAGTCCAGGGCTACGTTAGCAAGGGGCCAACTGACGGCAACACTAGTGTGGTCCCTCTCTTCAAGCTGGAAGGCTCGTTCGATATTTCCGCAAAAGTGACAATATTAATGTTTCACTTCATGGGTTAGCCATCGAGGCTCCATCACTTCGAGTGCAACGGGGTTCCAATAATGTTTGGGAAGAAAAAGGGGACCTAGACCTGTCGCCTTGATGGGAAAGATGTCATGCCCGCAAACACGTTAGATGTTGCGCGCCCACGGTCGGGCGAAGTTGGCAACAACAGGCCTCGTGCCACTGTTATAGGTACCAGCAGAAGGGAGGATCAGCGCTATCAGGAACCGATCTGTAACGAATCGCGGCTCGTAACGCCTCGGAATATACCTCACCACTTCGCCTCGGAATTCTCTTAGTTTACACTCCCGTCAACGTTTCTTTCTTTCTCTTTGTTTTCTCCTTTTTAGATACTTGTTTGTCTCCCGCCGCACTCTGAACGTATATAAACCCTTAGCACTCGATGTATTTTCCCCAGTTGTTCTCGAACAGAGACCTTGGACAGTTCTTTCGTGAGCCCTCTAAGCCTCCCTCTACCGAGAATCGACTACCGCGTGGCCGAAAACTACCCTTTCCGTCACACGATCCAACTTTGGTGTCTTGTCGCGGATTGTGGATCCGACATTAATGCACTCGAGAACCAGTGACTGACATGCCCTTCGAAACCAGGCAGGCCCCGACCGTGCGCCCAAACAGTTGTCATGAGTTTGGGATATTGTTAGCATAGTAGAAGTGATCACATTGTGCGATATGAATTGACAGGCTCTTCGAGGTGACGCACAGAGTAAATGAGTACATTTACATTTCCATGCTATCGTTAATTATTCCATTCACCAATCTCCTGGACAAGCGACGGTGCACAAGCCTTCACAGAAATCGATGTTACAAGACCACCATGAATGACGCGGACATGCTCACCGCTGAAACAGATCCAATGGGCTGGTGTTCGGTGAAGTAACCCCCTGATTGCTGGACCCCGTAATTGGCTGGATCGGAACCCAACAACTTAGTGGACTCGTGCCCTCCTCGTAGCTCGCCTGGGTGACATACAGCAACAACCCGTCGGAACGAATCTGGCTGGTAACGGTCTTCGAAGATAGTGCCTCGATGGGATCGTAGGTTGTATCGACCGACATTGCAGCCGGCGAAGATGGTTGGAAAGGCGCCGACGCAGGCACTTCCACCGAAATCTCCCGCGTAGACCGAGCCAATGGTATGATAGACGAGAACAAGCTTTGGAGTGTTGTATCTGTATGATAGGGGATAGGGACAAACGATGTAGGGTATGGAAACCTGTAAGGACCAGGTTTTTGCGCAGATTGAGCTTGATCCTGGTCGTTCGCAAGTGAAAAGTGGAATATGGAGGATGGCGGCGAGAATTTGGGAAGCTCTGCTAGTCGCGTGTCCCTCCACCAAAACCTGAAGGTGAGAGACTATGTAACGACAACCTCGGTATATAACATGAAGGCGAACCTGAACGGAGTTTCGCAATCTGCGACGTCCTGACCCTTCCACTTGATGACGTCCAGTACATGCACGATGCCATTTTTTCTCCAATCAGTATCAGAATGCAGTCCAAGATCGTCAGTGGTGGTAGTGAGGAGGGGAAACGAGCAAGTAGCATCTTCCCCAAGAGGCGGGAACGGAGAGTAGTGTTTGGAGCTGGACGAAGGCTCTGAGTGTCACCGGCGAGAGGACAAAGAATGAGAAACATACATATGCCAATTACACCAGAAGCTGACTGATGTGTTACTGCTAAACATCGTTTCCCAATGGGAACAGGCGCTACTGCGACCCAACCTTGCTCTATGTCCGATGGAAGACCATCATCTGGTTCACCGTTACCGTCAGCCCAGACACTGGGCTCTTCCTTCATCTCAAGAAGTTCCGCATACATGCATTTATCGGCCCATTTGCTGGCTTTGGCTTTGGCCCTTTTCCGTTTGTTCTTATTCCGCTTCTTCGGTCGGGCGATGTCCTCCATATGCTGTTCTTGGCCATCTGGAGGCTGCAAGTCCGCTGGTTCTTTCGCCAGGGAAGCATAACCTGCGATGCCCTCCCGAATTATCACGGGTTCATCAGCAACGTCTTCGTCTCCTTCATCATCGGATGGGCCGAGACTCAGATCGGCGAAAGCGTCTAGATTTCTAGCAGAGTCATATTTCTGAGCCCTTCTCTGGACCACCGTATATGTGAGCAAGAGCTGCGCTCAAAGGCCCAGTATGGTCTCACACACTCGTTTCTGTTCTTCAAGAGCCTGCGCGAAACCCCTGTCAGGATCATATTTGACAAGGAGAACAGCGCTAATCCACCTACTCTCATACGCCTCGCCTCTTGAGACACCAGTCGATCGGTCACGACTGTGGGGGGTACTTTATACGAAGTTTTCCTGTCTGCTTGAGCGAACATGTTTTCGAGGCAGTTCGAGGGTCCCTCAGTCGGTGTCTGATCGATTAGTATCCCTGACCAAACAACTACCACGTGCAGTCGGTCTCGGCAAGTTACACCACTACGTAAACAAGAGAGTCCCGATGCCAGCCATACAAGCAAAGGGGGAGCAATGTACACATATAAACTGCCCTACGGATGGTAATGATCAGACCGGGTAGTCCATCCATCCTACTGTTTCTTCCCATTGGTACGTCGACGGATTTTCTCTTCTCGTTTCCGAAACTCCTCTTGTTTTAGCTTTCAAGTCTTTCTTCTCAATGCATTCTTTGCTTCTCCTTTCCCTTGAACCGCATCAGCTCTGCCTCCTTGCGGAGGACGTCCTCCTCTCTGCGCCGGACCCTTGCCTCCCACTGCCTTAACTCGGCCTCTTTCCGTAGCGCCTCCGCCTGTTTCATCTGCGCCATCTCCTCTATGCGCCTAGCTTCTGCCTCTTTCAGTGACGCCTGTCGTTCTCGGCGTCGTGCCTCATCCTCCTTTTTCACGGCCTCCTCTGCTGCCCTCTTCACCCCCTCCTCTTTCCGCTTGACCTCCAACTCTTTCCTTCTCGTATCTTCCTCTTTCCGCTTGATTTCCCAACTCTTTCTTTCTCGCATCTTCCTCTTTCTGCTTGATTTCCAACTCTTTCTTCCTCACCTCCCTTTCCTTTCGCTTCGCCTCCTCAATCCAGATCGCACGCTCCTTCTTTGCTTCAGCTTCTTCTTCCTTGCGCTTGGCTAGTGTCGCTGTTCTGGTATCCTCCTCTTTCTTCCGCCTAACTTCATCCTCCTGCCTGGCTTCCTCCTTTTGCTTCGCCTCCACCATCCTTCTGGTTTCTTTTTCTCGTTCTAACTGTTCTTCCCTCCTTTTTAGATTCTCCTCCCATTTTCGAGCCGCCTCTTCTCTGACTCGGAGGTCTTCGATTTCTTTGATCTGTCCAAGGTTGTATTCGTGGTAACCGCGGTGATGCCATGCAACGTCTTCGTCTTCTGACTGGCCTTCAAAATCTTCTTCGTAGTGGGTGGGAACTGTGCGACCCCCTGTTGGAAACTGCCCCTGTTGGAAATAAGCATTGTGCATATCTTGTGAAAAGAATTGTGCCCGGAGACTAGAAGATTGCCAATTCCGTGGATTTTCGTCTGGAGTTTGAGGGAAACGAGATGGACTCTCGTTACGACCCCCGTAGGGTGATGGCGACCAGCCTTTAGAACCAGGACTGGCGGAGAATCCATGTCCCACATCGTCAAGGGATGACACAGACTTCTTGCTGACAAAAGGTCTGCTAGCTGAGGACGGTGGAATATGAACCCGAGAGGAGCTGTCGAAAGGACGGCTGTACAATGGATTTGCAGGAGAGGAATAGGAATTCGGTATATTCGAAGAGGGCTGATACATGCCGGAGCGTTCTTCCAATCTCTGAGGTGCGCCGAGTATAGGACGAGATTCACTGTGAGTATGTGACTGTTTCTCTTTATCGCGGGCCCTGTTCAAATTATCCCACTCCTGCTCTGCCATATGTGTGCCAGCCTTCTCCCGATCTACGTTGCTTGAGGTAGCCTGGGCCTCATCTGCAACCTGGGCATTCAAGACAGTCGGAGCACGTAAGGAGGAAGTCGTTCTGGTGGTGCTACCACGCCGGGCGAGACTAAATGTACGCGACATCTGGGCGTCTTCCTCGGGTGTAATGGAAGGCTTCCAAATTTCTGGTATGTTGGGTCTCTCCACAATGATCGGTTTGCGCCGTATGCTCTCCCTGTGAGCGAAATCGGGAGAATCGGTGGAGGACCTGTCGGGCCTCAACACGGACTCATCATCATACACGGGAGAGGGTCGCAGACGGTCGAGGAATGGCCGTTCGCCATCGAAGGTAGATGGAGCTTTGTACAAACTTGCTGAGGTGATTGACCCAGCCCTGGGTTTGGCCGACCGCAGGGGATGAAATTCATCGACCGTAGGAAGGACGTCGTCAAACTCACGGCTGTGAGGACTGCGCTCGTTTTCCAATGGAAGACTGGGAGCTCTCGCTAACCCTCCAGCCTTGCGAGAGGAAAGCGCTTCCGGGCTTTGAGCTTTAGTAGCAGGATGGCCGTGCGGTGGCGGGGGTCGTTGAGAAGGATGAAGTTTAGGAGGGAATGACGTGTGCTCAGAATGTTGCCCTGTTGCTTTGTGCCATTTTCCTCGCTCAATATTATCCCACATGACCTTCTGTTCCTTCATCATATCATCTGTCCATTCTCCAGCAGCCATTCGTCTTTCCTGACGTTCGCGTTGTAACTCCATTGTATAGTGCTCTTGCGCCATCTTGTAAATGTCCTGGATGGCAGCTTCACCGGCAGCTCGTATCCGTTCAACCTCATTGGAGGGAGCCTTTTCAAGCTCTTCCCGTGTCCTCTTCCTCGCATCTTCAAACATATGGCGCAGGTTGTCCTGGATCCGCTGTTTCAGCCTTTCCTTCCATGTCTCATCAGGTTCAAGATCAGGGGGCGAAAGTGCACTAGGAAGGCCAGTGGTATTCCGGACGGCTGCTGACATGAAGCAAAGGTGACACGAGGAGCAGCTCTACTTGAATTTCGCAGAAATGTGTGAGGGTAGGCAACGTTGCACGATCAGATCAGGGGCCCTGGCTGGGCCAGATCATCAGGATCTGGTAGAGGAAGGAAAACGAGATATGAATGCGAACCTTGGATACCAACCTAAGACTCAGTGGAGAGAGGATCGTACGTGGTGTGGGGTGCGGAGAGTGAGGGAAACGGAATCAGGCTGTGATGGGGAAAATAGGTCATTTGCCTCGTGTCAGTTCACGTGCCGTTAGAAGGAGGGTGAAGACACCTCGATGCGACAGACGGACTTACGCGGTTAGATAAAGTAGGTCTGCATTCGAACAACGCAGGTTATGTCGAATCGGGAGACAGGAGAACGCGATGGTCAGTGTCGGCCAGCTTGCCCGATGCGAGGAACCATCTCAAGATAGGCTTGATCAGACCAGAGTAGTCCAGTCGACAACACGGTGGGTGAGGGCGGCTATTTGCAAGACGCCGTGCTGGAACCCTGGAAGTATGTAAAAACAAAAATGATCCCAAGTTCAATCCTTTTCTGAGAGCCTGACAAGCTGAAGGTCAGATTACTGCTGACTCGCTTTCTCGTATTGCGAACCAGGCACTACAAAATGTGTCTACCCAGACTTTGCTTCTCCTTGCTGTTATCAGCGTTGAACCGTGACGGTGATCCAACTCACGTACAGCATAAGAGGACCCTGTGCGTCCTCGGACTTCATGCATGCGCCTTACCTCGTAACCGCTGGAGGGAGTGGTCAGGTGGAGACACTCTTGTAGCTCATGTTCATCGGTTTTTTTTATCGGGAGAAGGCTCTACTTCTTGCATGGCGCCACGATCATTCTCCCTCGACGAGAGAGCTGACAAACCGCCGCTGGTCAATAACAGCTTAGTTCCTGCTGTCAATGCATTTTGAAACAACTAGTACGATGGCACTACTCACGCTGCGAGCTTGGCTGCCAAGTTAACTTCATTCTTCCAGGCGCCGCTTCCATGTGTGCCCTGGGCCAAGCATTCAGTCTCGGCTGTGATCCGTGGCCCTTGTCTCGCTATGGAACATCACCTGCCTGCTGTGTACTGACCTCGAAGGCCAAGGATACAACCAGATATGTCAGGGTGGATTCTGACGACGAAAATGAAGCCACGGTAGTCGACTTTCCTAACCAAATTACTTAGAGGCATTTGAACGCCGCACCACCCACTAACCACAACTCGACAACCATACAAGCGAAGGGGGGAGCAATGTTCGAGACGCGTACACATACAAAGTGCCTTAGGCATGTCCCAAAAGTATATTTAACCATTGCCATGGTGCCGCATTTTCGCTACATCATATGAAATATGTAACACTTTATGTACGAATCAGGCTCAAATGGAGTATGAAATATCCTTTTGTGGCGTATATCTACATTATAACGGGGATGTGAACGTGTGCCCATTGAAATCCATTACACACATGTAGTAACTATCACGGGTCGGGGATGTTTGCGACAAGATTTCGAAAAATAGGAGTCTAATCCATATTGCACCGTCCCCCCATACCCCAAGGGATGGTCATGATGAAGTACGTATGATTGCACAGTGGCTTTTACTATTCCGTTTCTTGGCCTACATACCGCTTAACCCCCTACGCGTCGCCCACGCTCAAAAGTAACAGTTGAACTAGAGGTAAGTACAGAGGATTACATTTGCAGGTAACTTTACAGAAACTCTATGAAGGGTGCCATAACAAACGGTATACTGTCGATCACCCACCTGCTTGAAGGTAGGTGGACAGTAGGGAGTGCCTATTTTGATTGCAAGTAATTAGTCAAGCATCGCCGTCCGAGGATCAGCACCCATAGAAGCACGAAGGTTCATGACTCCACCAGCGACTGAACTGAAAGCATGGGCATAGAAGTAAGCAGCGTGCGAAAGAAGGGACTGTTCCAGCAGCGCTAGCACGTCTGTCAACATGATCGCCCACCCGAACTCCCTACGGTCTTCGAACGTAAGGAGGTCCGATATAAGGATTGCGCCCTGTTCTCTAAGATACGCAAGATTCCCCGAGTCTCGCTCGTCCGTTGCGATGTAGTATCTTCAACCAGTATGAGTTTCTGCTGTGTTCAACGGCAACCAAAGATGTAACTGACTTATCATCTGGTAATGGGGGGTCCAAATACGCCAGGGAAAGGTCAGGTTTGGCATCGGGGACATCGTACGTTGTCACATTTCCACCATGGATGGACTCCAGTATGCGGCGACCTTCATCCAAATGCCTCTTAATTCGGGCAAGGTGAGCTTTGAAATCAGCCTCCATTGCCCACTGCAGTCGTACGACTAGAGAAGCGACCGGTCAGCTAATTCCCCAACAAATCTGGCGGATCCACGCACAGTCCCCTCTACGCATATGGCCAGCCATCCAGAGACGACCACCATTGATCGCCAACATTCGGTCTCTTAGTTTCCAGGCTAGATCAATGACATTTTCCGTGAGTCGAATATCATACAGCACAGTCTGCGTAAACCGTGTTCGACTATCTGCGGTAGTGAAGAACAGACTGCCCTGAAGGAGATGTCAAAATGAATGACAGAGCAGACAGTGAATTACGCACCGGCTTGCGAGCCCAGTGTATCTCACCGCGAACGAGGAGAACCTCAGCCGAAAATTGGCTGTAATCCTCGTAAAGGCCTTGTATCCGTTCTCGGGGGACAGCTTCGAGGATGGGTAAGATGACATCTTTAACGGCGTCCATTCCGGCACTTGGGACGTAATTTTAGAGACAACATACTTGCACAGGAAATGGCCACTTACGCGCCGTCGAACGTGTAGAGTGGTTCGAACCCATTCTCTTTTAGGACAACCTCTATCTCTTCATCTGAGGTTTGAGACGTGATGCGTTCACCATCTTCCACTATCATGCGAACATCATTCCAGTTCAGGACGGGCCGACTCTCGGCCGGCACATGATCCATCAGTGCATGGTATAGGCTCGTATTAGACGTAGCATTCCATGTTCCAATTTGTGCACGAGAGCTGTCGCCCCCTTCAGCGGTCCACCCTCCACGTTCTCGCATGTCGTCTGGAATGCGGTCCACGCGGACAATGTCATTGGGATCATACCAATCATTTTCAATGACCTGGAGGCTGGGTTCAAGCTCTCCGGTCGATGATACGTGATGGTAGGCCTCGGTATCCCAGTTGCCACGACCTGTCTCGACACTCGCGGAAATGTTATGCAAGCGAAGGAATTCCGAGACTGTGACGACAGAGTGAGTCTCTCGAATGTGTGTTAGATTGAACATTAATGAGATGGGTATCCTCCAAGCCATTTGTTGTTCAATCGGCAGTTCTCGCCACTCATCTGAACCGACAGCGTCACCACGGTTGACCATAGTCGCCCAAGCGGCGCAAGTGTGACTTCAAAGATAATCAGTGTGCGTCTACTAAGACTCATATTCCAAATCCAAACCGCGTACATATCAAACTCACACGCGCGAGCGTAACAAACGAAGGGATGACGGTGGTTCTGTTTAGTATACGTCCATGAAGCAGCGCTGTTTCAATGATGTACCGCATCTAAGAAACCATGGTGAGACGAATGAATCTGGGCCTCTAGCCATCCTGGCAGGCGTACGTTATTCCATCCTAACCACAGACTATAGTCACGAGCGTAAAAGCCATTGGTGTGGGCCACCATTTCTTGCAGCGCCTGGACATCCATTTCGGCCGTTGGGAGACGGCTCTGTGAGGATGCAGCGAGCGCATCGTCCGGTATAACAAAGACGGAGTCAGGGAGGTTCTGCTGGTATGATTTGAGGGGAGGACCAAAGCTGCCTATCGTTGAAAGACCGAAACCTGCGAGGACACCGAATAAGATAGAAGCTGCAATAACATTTACTTTAGGTGGTTTTATCGAACGAGAGTGCGAAACCATGATTAGGAAAGAGCTTTTAGATGCTGAAGAACAAGCCTGCTAGCCCTTAGTTACTAGCGAGTTGCAGTTGAGCGAAAAACATGTGAAGTGTCGACGGTACAAACTTAGCTGTGCTCTATCTTTTACTAGTGGGGGAATTTGGGCGGGAACGCTGGCTATGCAACGTAGCAACTAGACACAGGGTCTTGCCAGCTAAACGGTACACCCTCCCAATACTACGAATTCAACGCTGATTCCAGAACTATTTAGGCCAGAGTGTCCCGCCAAGTACATTGCAGCTACTCCCGCGACAAGTTTACGACGAACGACGCCCACAAACGTCGCACATTCTGGAGGTTGAGCACTGGGCGCCAGACTGAAAGCTGTCCATCAGGGCACCTTTACCTCCTACAACTGATCCCCCATCTGTATCGTGGATTATGCGATCTGCTTGGCGTTTCACCGTTTTTCATGATTGTTTCGTCGAGTGTTCACCAAACTGCCTCTTTCGAGACCTCCCTCACCGTCCGGCCTCTCGTTTTTATTCCTTGGGCTACTACTCGCTGGCATCCCCAGCAGCAGCCTCCGCAACCAGCCGGAATGCTTGCGACGAAGTTGAGTCGCACTGGTTACATCACGTTGGAGTTAAGGCGCAAGGAGTCGCAACTTGGGAGGATTGACCGGCAGGCCAGTAAGAGGTATACTATCAAGGTTGTGCTTTTAGTCTTGCCGGCCACGTCCCTTGGAGAAGGAGTGTCCATTTTTTCCATTCAGACTGCATCTGTGAGGCTATCGATTTACGTGTGCTAGTTGCCGGATGGTTCTCCGTTACATATGCGAACAACATGGTCAGTAGGTGAAGGGTTTTACTATTCAGACTCTGCCTTCACTTCCGTGAAACTTCGGTTGTTTCAGCAACGTATAAACATTGTTTTAAATTCCAATGAAGCTCTGGCTTTCCACATCACGTAGTCTCCCTTAACATGCCCTGATATCTAACTGGGTGGGGTGTGACGCAGAAGTCTGTGCTGCGTACAATTCACGGCCCGTAGCGCTATTCGATCACGAAGTGATCTACTTCCCCAGCCCCGAAATCTCCACAGTATTTCAACTAGGCAGTTGTCTTGGCAGTACAAGCCTATGGTGCGCGAGATCCACGAGACATCGTACGTGAACATGCACAGAATAGTCATGATACAGGTAAGACTGAAACCGTGCTGTGGTGAATCTGTATTGCACCCTTCGTGCCAGATCTAGCTTATTGACATCACGTATACAGTACCTTCTAGCGTGCATTCAGTCTTTGCGAGGCTCGTTGAAGCGATTACCCTTTGTCGGGATCAATAGCCTT